>JANCOA010000053.1:17648274-17663133 GCA_024363135.1 Leptodoras oyakawai | reverse complement strand
GGCTCTGGCAGGTATTCAGAGTTTATAGTAAATCGGTTTGCTTTGCCTGATTCAGACTAAAGTCATGTTGTGATATTGAATAATGTCTCAGTTACGTTTATTATGGCCGTCAGAATAGCATGCATCAGTGCACCCAGTGTCTACCAGAAGCTGAAGCAGCTGGAATCAGAGAACATAGACGGGTTACACCGCGTGTCGGCCGTGCTGCTCGAGTTTGACCGTCGATTCGCTGCATATGGCGATGAGTTCATCTTCTATGACTACAACAACCCGCTGTGCTTGCCTGAAGAGATCCTCCCGCAGAGCTTTGACATCGTCATTGCTGACCCTCCATATCTATCTGAGGAGTGCCTGAGCAAGGTGGCACTCACGGTAAAATACCTCTCCAAGAATAAAATCCTGCTCTGCACAGGTTCGTGGAGTAGAGCTTAAAGAAAGCGCAACAAAATTTCTCCCAAATTACTTGCATTCCTTCATGTTGCCTGATTTTTTTCATTGTAATTTCAGGAGCTATTATGGAAGAGCATGCAGGAAGACTCATGGATGTGAAGATGTGCAGTTATCTACCCAAACATAATCACAACCTCGCCAATGAATTCAGGTGTTATGTTAACTATGAGTCAGGTCTTCTTTAGGCTTGGAGTGAGACCTTAAAAGCCTGTTATGGACTCTTAATTGGCCCATTTGTTATGGATCAATTTGTCAGGGATACCATATCTGAGTGGTGTGATATTTTAATGCTTGACCAGCTGGTTTTTTTTAGCATTAACATGAATTGTATATATAAACAGCATCTTAGATCTGTGAAAGCAAATGCATATGTGATGCTTAATATGGCAAATATAACAATATGTAAAAACTATTACACGTTTCATTTCTATCTTGTCTTATTTTTTCAAATCAGCCTGTGTTTGCTCAAAACGTACCACGTTCAAAACAATCCCCATCCCTATTAATGCACTTTGAATAAATAAAACAGCTTAATAATATGCATGCATGTACACAAACTAATTCTGACTGAATATCCAAGGCAAGCCTACGCTCATACTTCATGGGATGGGACACCTGTACAGTGTAGGCAGTCAGACACGATTCTATCATTCTTTCAGCAGCATTATGATGATAAATGTTTTAGTAACCTGAAAACACAATAACGCATCAGGTTCAAACAAACACAAGACTTTGTAAAAGCTGATTGCACTTTGAGCAACACGTGTTTTTGGTTAAACAGCACCCCTGTGGTTTAGTTTGTAACTTTTTCGTCGTTTGTTGGAGTGCTGCACAGCTTTCGGTGTGCTCTGGTTGCTCTTGTGTGTGCTGTTCTCAGTCTTTACTGCTGGTATGCATGTGCAGCCCACCGGTATGGACTCGTAGCTCTCCGTGTAAGAGCGGCGGCCTCCAACACACGAGCCTGAGCGGCGCAGCACGGCGGTGGGCACAAACACCGGGACACTGCGGAACTCCTCACTCTCCTCCCCGCTCGGCCCCGTCAGGCAGCCTCTACACAGGCAGTACGCTTCAGGGATAAAGCGGGGATAGCGCGCTGGGTCGTGTCTCAATCTGCATTCAGAAAGTAGCGCATGCTAGTGCAGCTTTTAATAATAAAACTATAAAATAATTGTTTTGAATAAGAAGTCATATTGTTGTAAGTGCACGCTACCTGTACGCCCATGGTGAAAGACTCTGCAGATTCACCGGAATGCTCGATCTCTTGGCGGGCTGTAGGAGACCTGCTGATGGGCAGCTGAAGTTCTGCGGCTCTGCTGTGAGTTGCAGTGTGTGATGGAAAGCGCTCAGGACTCCGACAGAGAGGCGACCGAACCTCTGCTCCAGAATCTCCTCGGGAAGCTCTGCACACGCTCTCCGGGTCCCCTTCCCTCCCCGCGCCGCACAGCTCACCACAGCCAGGAGCAGCGCCACGACAACATCGCGTCCACGCATGCTTCCACTGAACACAAGCCGGGCTCCAAGCTGTTACACTGTGATGCGCCGATTTTCTAAACCACTCTTGATTAAGCGTTGCGTAGCTTCTTCAAGCCGCTGTTCCTGGTCTGATTATGTTTCTCCTCAAATAATAATAATCATATCACTATGATTATGTGATAGTCGTTCAGAGAAAACGCAATATTCCTACATTTAAGTGCATTATTAGACAAATTAGAGTAGTAAGCTTCTGTCTTTCCAAACGCTCATATCGGCATGTGAAAACTCCCAGACTGCCGTCAGTTTCTGTCAGTCGCGTCACCAGGATCCGCACTGCCAAGTTCTCTGAACAGAAGGTTTGGAGAAGGTCGGAGAGCAGACTGGGATGCTTAGTACCGAACTGTTGTTTTTTTTTTTTAAGTTTATCCCAACAAACTTTAATCTTGTGAAGCAAAAAAGATTACATTTCAAATAATTAGATGAGCTAAAAACAAGCAAAACAGTGCAATAATTTTAGTCTATATTTATTGTCTCCATCTGTTAAAAAAATATACAGTACTGAATATGAATTTATGGAAATGTGAACTTCACACACTTTATAATATGCACATGAATGTCTATCCAACAGTGTGTTCAGTGAACTGGAACAAACCTATGTTCTGGAAGAAACAGTATTCATACAAATGTAGGGCATTCACCTATTCACATTATTCGTACATATGTACTAAAAGAAAACTCTTCAATAAGTACATGTGATTGAAAGCACAGCACACAAACAGATCATTCTGGCAGCAGGTCGTCCCCCAACTCTTCGTCTGCAAACTCATCTTCCTCTGCGCGTTTCTTTGCTGCAGTCTTCGGTCTTTCCATTTGTGGCCCCAAAGGGTCAACATAAGAAGCATCTGGAAATATAATGGCAGTAGTGTGATCATTTGTACATTCTCAGAAAGAATAATATTGCCTTTGCTTGATACTGAGGTATTCTCCATATAACATCTATCCTATGAAAAGCTTGCAAACGTGTTAACAGGATAACACTGATCTGTAAAATGTGGCAATGTGAGAAGGAATGTGTTATAGCTGGGTCAGAAGCAGAAGTGCCAGTCTGACACAATTTACAGTCTCCTGTAGCAAACAAGGAGATCTTGCTTGTATGTTAAGAGCAAGTAATGGATTTACCAACTGCTTGGGTAAAGAATAACTGAATGGTACACAGTTAGTGTACACAGAGAACTGACCCTCTATAATAGAACTGGAACAGCATAAAAAAGTAGAAGGATGTCTGGAGGACCAGGGAGTTGCTTATATCTACTGCCTTGACAGCAGACAAGTCTTTCAATTCAGTTGAAAAATTGCTTCTCTTCAGAACATAATGATCATGTCTAACATATACTGTGATGTCTTTCTCTGGTAATATCATCCAATCAGCCTTCTTCAGCCATTTTGTCCATTCTGCTTTTCATTGCCTGCCCTACATCAGAATTTCAGTATCATCAGACTCCTCTGACTGCAAATAAGATATTATCTAAATCAGCCAATCAAGTAGCAGCAGTGCAATGCGTAAAATGCGGCAGATACGCGCCAGCAGCTTTGGGTTATGTTCACATTAACTATGAGAACGGGCAAAAATGGTTCCATAAAGAAAAAAAAGAATGGACCCATAAAGAAAAACACCTAATGAACAGCAGTGGCCAAACTCGCTCGAGCTGACAGAAAGTCTACAGCAACTCAGATAACCACTCTGTACAGTTGTGGTGAACAGAAAGGCATCTCAAAATGCACAGCATGTAAACCTTCAGGCAGATGATCTACAACAGCAGATGATCAGGGTTACAATTCTGTCAGTCAAGAACAGAGGCGGCAGTAGGCACAGGCTCACCAAAAGTGGAAAAACATACACTGTTCTGATGAATTTGGCACCATCATCATGAATCTGTGGACCCAACCTGCCACATGTTAAGAGTCCAGGCTGTTGGCGGTGGTGTAATGGTGTGAAGAATGCTTTCTTGGTACACTGTGGGACCATTAATGCCAATCAATAATCGTTTATATGCCACATCCTTTGACTATTTGACTACTGCTGCTGATAATGTGCATCTTTTCATGTCCACAATTTACCCATTTTCTAACAGGTACTTCCCACATGATAATATCACAAAGCAAAAAATGAACATGACACAAATTCAATGTTCTTCAGTAACCTTTTACAGTCACGGGACCTGAATCCACCTTTGGGTTGTGGGACAATGGGAGATTCGCAGCATGAAAGTTGCACCTGAAAAATCTGCAGGAATTTTGTAATGCAATCATATCAACATGAATCAGAATCTCAAAGAAATAATTCCAACATCATGTGGAATTCATGCCACAAAGAACTGAGGGTATGCTGAGAACAAAGGGAGGTCCTACTCATTATTAGTAAAGTGTTCCTAATAAAGTCTTTCATGAATGTATACTGAAATGAGCCCGTCGACATTTGAAATTAAGGAATCTTTTCAACTTCAAAAGATAAAGATGTTACTGCTCACCTAGGTCCCCTGAGGTGCTTGATTCATAAGGTTCGTGGGTTCCAGGAAGTGACCTCAGCTTGACTCCTAGCCTCTCTCCTTTAGCACTTGCACCATGGCTGCTCTGTCCACTGTCTGAGAGACACACCCAGAGAGATGTTGGAAGCACCCAAGACTGAAAGCCACTGAAAACAGTGGAAATGTAAAGTGTCCTCAACATAATAAAACAAACCTCTTTATTTCATCTCTCCAGTCTGACCTTTTGTTTTTTAATACAAAAAAAGGGTTAATATAACCAACCAAGCCAAATGTAACTCCTGAGTAGAATTCAGTAATTCAGGCTCCCGAGTGGCGCAACGATAACGCGTTCGCCCTATCATCTGGAGATCGCTAGTTCGAATCCGAGTGATGCTACAGCTGCCCGTAGCCGGGCAAGATTGGCCGTGCATGAGCCGCAGCTCGAAAAGAGGTGGCGATTGGCGTCACATGTGTCGGAGGAAGCACGTGAAGGTCTCGCTCTCCCGGAACTGGCACAGAAAGGCATCTCAAGAGGGGAAACACTGACGGGTGGGAATTGGAAACGTCTAAATTAGGGAGAAAAATCGGGGAAACCTTTCCTAGTTAAATCTGTGGTCATATTTGCTGGAGGGCAGATACTGAGGGGATGTTTCACAAAACAATATCATTTAGTGATATTTGCCATTCTAGTTAATGCTGCATATTAGTTTTGGATCTCATTTTAAGATTCAGTTTATTATAGCAGTTTCAAGACAACTTTAACCCGGACCATCTGGTCTGGTCTGTATGTCTTGGTAGCTGTTGGGTGACATCAAGCTTTTCACAGGAGAATTGTGAGGGCAGGTTAAGAGGTCTTGGTTTATTGTTTGCACTGTACCATGCATTGTTCCTACAAAGTGAGAACTTTTTCAGCATAGCTTCATAGCTTCAGTCCAGGGTGATAATACATACAATCAGAAAATGTGTTTGTGTGAAAAGAGGGAGAGAACAGGGCTCAGCAAGCAAAGGCTTAGTTCAGAAATAGCTCTGTCATTATTCCAATATCCTTATAAATATATGTACAATTAACTGGTTATTTTAAAGAATAATGTTCATATAATGCAAAGCCAAATTAAATGGTCTTCTTTTGTAACAGAGAGGGAAAAAATTCAAAAATGTATTCTACTTTGGTTGAATCTCAAAAACTACATCACATCACAGAAAATAGTGCTCACCTGGCTTGATATCCATATCTGATGTCACATGAAGAGCCAAGAATTACAGAATTAAAAAGAAAAGATTGAAAAAATAATAGAAATAACTATACAATGATACTAAAATGTGAAGTGACATCTACTGGGTTTAGATGTCAATTTAAAGCTATAATAATGAGGGAATAAAAGTCATACCACTGACTACGTGAGGGGGGATGTGCATGGTCTTTGGACTACTCTCTTTTTGATTCACTGCATTGGACCGCAGATTTGAAAAAGTCAGAGAAAGTAAAATGTTGAACAACACACTGCAGAATATACTGATTGACATGAATGGAAAAGAACGGTTCAGTTACCACTGCTGGCACTGCCTTCTCTCCGGCCTCGAGCACTGTTCTCCCTCCCGGACTTCACCCTCTGCAAGGGAGAAAAAACAAAGGTGTATAGCAGTGGAACAAAGAAAATAAGTAACAAGGTAAATATACTAGCCTGAAAATAAATGGCTAACAAATGCTTCTCACATGCAGAAAACAAGAACAGCGCAATGAGCACAATCCTGTGTTATAGCAGAAGAGAGGAACAGAATGTTCAGCAGGAAAGGAGCTGACATTGGACATAATTCCTTTCTCTGAATACACTGATCCAAAAGCCCTGCTGATTTGGAAACAGCTGTTTCTCATTCAAGTACATTTTCTCTAGACTTTATTTCTCTGTCAATTCAGTATTGAAACATGACCCTCTGACACTGATACTAAAGGAACAGACACTGTACCTGCTCTCTGATCTCCTTCATTTTTTCCACTTTTTTGAGCTTGGTGGCATAATCTTGTACCTCCTTTAACCCCATATCTGTGCACAACCTCACAAGGAATCGCAGACCTAACCAACACAAATGCTCACATGAAACTCAATAAATGAGAAGTAAATTAAAGAGAGAAAATGACTGTGCAACTTACATTCAGCATTTTCAGGGAATTTGCGATGAATGTCCTTATAGGTCTCAAGTGCGTTCTGATAATTTCCTGAATGAAGGCACAATTTATGACTCACGTAACAATACTGAGATTATTGTCACTTTAACACAATTATTTCACAATTTACATACCACTTCTCCTGTAACAGCTAGCCACCATCAGTTGCCATACAACATGGTTTGGTCTGGAATTCACATGAAAAGATGAATTCACCCAAAAAATATTTGCATTAGTATCTATAATAAACTCATGTTGTATACATTTATAATTTGGAAGTTATGTAAAACAGATGGATGCACAGACTTTATTGATTCCCAAAGAGAAATATGGGCATGACAGCAGCAAAGGACATTAAAGTACTAGACAAAGGCATAGCATTCAGCATAAATTAACACGTAACAAAATGCAAAGAGGCGTCATCAATTAAGGTCATTAACAATCTCAATATCAATGTAGTGCAAAAATCCAAAGGCTGGATTTCAATTTTCTTGTTAATTATGCAATAAATTTTGGGAATTTAATCCAACAGGTGATGTTTCTTGTTTTCATCAGTACATTATACTGTATAATACAGTCATGTACTATATATATATATATATATATCCAAGAATGTATTCAACAAACAACTTACTGGATGAGTGCTGCTCTTTCAAAATACTGAACTGCCTTTTCACAAAACTGTGTGTCAATATAATATGCTCCCAACCATTCAATGACATGAATGTTTGATGGAAAGTATCTGAAAGACTAAGGAAAAGCATGGCTTTAATAATTTTTGCTTTACAGGTACAGGTTGCAAAAAAGAAATATAATGTGTCAAACATATTAATTGTTTATTACGCTAAAATGATTAGAAGCAGTACAAAGGAATAAGGTCTTGCCTCATAATAGTATTGGAAGGCTTGTGACTTGTCACCTTCATTGTCATATAACTCTCCCAGTTTGGCCAGTACATGAGGGTCAGTTGGTGTGACACTGATCAGCTGCATGAGCCACTCAATAGCCTGGTGAGGATCTTCCAACATCTCATATCTAAAGGCTGCTTAAGGAGCACTAACTAGTTCAACAAAACCTGATACAATATAAAAATTATTTTAAGCCAATCAACACTTGCAGCACTGTATTAAATTCAGGTACATATTTTAATGAAAGGTTAATATTTCTTAAATATGTAATTTAGGTAATTGTTAAAAAAGGATACAGATTGGCCAGCTGATACATAACTTGAGCACTGTTCCTAAGGATGGCATGGAGCTTTAGGAAGCAGTCAAGGGCTTCTTCCAGCCTCCCCAGTTTCTTATAGGTCAACCCTAGAAGAACAGAACGAGCACAGGTCAACACAAAGCAACCAATACAACTGGAAGTGCATCAATTGGAAGTGTCTATGGAAAAATATTTGCCCTGTATATCACAATGGCATCTTATATCAAAGTGTATAAACATCAAATGTGATCAATCCATCTCCATCAAATAGAGGGAGAAAATGATCAAGGAAACTGCTGCTGATACAGCACGATCTCTAGTAACTTTAATAAAAGACCTAAATTATAAAGAGCCTCTGTGCAGGATGAGTCGTTCCGCAGTGCTTCTTTATAAAACTCGGCTGCTTTCTCATAGTCTTGCTTCACAAACACGGTGTTGCCTTTATTAATGAGGGCAGCAGGATTGTAGCGGTCAGCATTCATGGCCAGTTCAGCATAGCGATCAGCTTGGTCAAAATCTTTCTCCTATAGGAAATAAAAACAGGACTATTTAATTCAACATGCAAAAGTAATATATATTTTTTTTAATATAAATAGATTTTTTCATCAATCTGCAAAAAAGTCCTCTATAAATTAAAACCATATTAAAAGCATAAACAGGGTTTCACAGTAAATATTACATATCACATTTACATAAATATTCAGACCTTTTGCTATGGCACTCAAAAATGAGCTCTGCTAATCCTAGATTACCTTGATTACCTGTGGTGAATGCAGTTTTTTCATGTCTTAGAAAGGCATACCTGTTACATCTAATTAAAGCCCCTTTGACAATGCATGTCAGAGCAAATAAAATTTAGATTTGAGTGATTGTTCTCCTTTCAACATGACAACAATCTGAAATGCAACCAAGACAGCACAGGAGTGGCTTCAGGATACATCTGCAAGTGTCCTTGGGTGGCCTAAACATAGTATGGACCTGAACCCACCTAAACATCAGAGAGATACTGAGAGCAGACTTAAGAATATAATTGCTGTCAAGGGTGCTTCAACAAAGCACTAGTTGAATTCAAAGCGTCTGCTTACTTGTGTAAAAGTTACAGTTCTGTTTTTTTACAATTTACAAATTTACAATTAAACTGCAAAAAGCTGTTTGTGTATTCATCATGTAGTATTTTAGCATATTGATTCAAATTTAGAGCAAAGCTGTCATCTGCACAACTAGCAGTATTATTTTATATTCCAAATACTTCTGTATAATGTAATGTATATTACAATCTAACATAGAAAACATAAACATATGCATTATTTCAAGTAGTGCAATATCAGACTGCTTTTCATATATATATGTTTACCAAGGCTGCCTTGTATAGAACCCACATATCTACATACCAAGAAGTAGAGAAAGGAAAGGTTGGTAGCAGCAGCACTCTTCACTCTGCTGTCTTTCTTCTCAAAGGCTTTCAGTGTGTCCACAGCCTGCAGAGCAGAGTCAGTGTGTCAGATATTTGTATTTATTATGTATTTAGAAAAGCCTGCTTAGTCTATGTGCTTTCAGAGTCAACAATTTAACCCTAGTTGAATGGTAATACACCATTCTAGCATCTAGAATGATACTGAGTAGTGATAAAGTGTAGTGTCTGAGAAAATGAGAAACAAAAGCTGTTATTGGATCAATCCCTGATCTGAGTTTCTACATATTTTATTTGGCACAAATGACCGGAGTAGTTAAAGAGACACAAAGATAAGTTCACTCATTCAAAGTCATAAACTGTGACAGGACACACATACCTCAGCCTCAACAGGCAAGCAAATGTAAAAGCAGAAAAAGAATAATGGGGAACATAAAATTGCAAAATAGTGAAGACACAGATAAAGGGGTGAGGAAAAGAAAATATATGGGTTAATATGTAACATTCATGTTCACCCATGCGCTACACACAAACAGGAGGAGTGTATTAGGACATCCCTTACCTGGTTAAAGTTTCTCTGTCTTAGGTAGGTGATAGCTTTGTTAATCTCTAGATCATTGGCCAGCTCCACATACTGAGAACCTTTAACCATATCTACACACCTAAAACCAAAATACTACATTTAACATTCAGGCATAATAACTGTTTTACTCCCTTTGTAATAACTGTCTAATAATTGTTTTTAGCTTACACATAAATGATTGGTGTATTATTATTATTACTATTATTATTAGCTAATCAGTTGGATGTTTCTCCAAAGCTCTGTATTGCATTTTTCCATGAAAACGTACCAGTCGAAACCAGCTGCAAAACTGGACTCAATTGCTGGAGCAATAAGCTTTGCTGCAGTCATGATGTACTTCTCGGCCAGAGATTTTCTATAACAGAGCAAATAAAGGATTGCTTTCACAAGACATAAATGAAAAATATTCTGCAGTTTCATCTTAGGAACCTTACTGTGGGGTCCAAAAGTCTGAGACCACTACAGATTGAGTAAAAAGTAGAATGCTAATAATATTTACATCAATTTCAGCATGTCTTAGTATGCAGTCTGTCCCCATTTTGCTTTAATGATAAGATCCCATATGCTCGGTGTGTTCTCAGGCTTTGGACTCCAATGCAGTTTACATTATTGCTTCATAGATTTTGTAAGAAATTCATGATACCGCTCTCGCTCCATTTGACGAAGCTGATCGTTTTTGATGGCTTCAATCAGTAAGCTTGAATGGGGGTCATCCTAACAAAAAATTTAATCACACTTTAGTTTAATTAAGAAAATCTAGCTATTAGCTACAAATGATTCCAACATCAAATGGAATGTAAATTGTAAATTGGCTGTGCGTTCTCTGTAAACTCACATTTGAAGGGATGTACTTCTCTTCCTCATCAATGCCCAGGGGCACACAGATTAATTTCTGGAAAGATTTTTTCATCATTTTACGGTCTCCAATGGCATAGTAGCATAGAATTAGGTTGAAGCCTGTCTTTATTTTGGGACTCTCACTCATAATGTGCTCAAAGCAGGTTATAGCATCCGAGTACTGGCCCATGCGTATGAATGCAACACCAATGTTCTGCATGATCTTGATCCTATTGGAAGCAACATCAAACACTGTCATCAACTACATTTTACATTACATGTTTTTTGCTTGATATTGCATGCATACTGACATATTTTCTGTGAAATGTACCTCATCTCTGTGTGTACATTAGAGATTTGGTCCAAAGCCATACGATAAAATTTAATGGCCATGGGGTAGTTCTTCTGTTTAAAGTAGATATTAGCCATGTTCACTTTCAGTCGTCCTATATGAGAAAAAAGAACAAAAGGTGACAAAACAAATATTGTGATTAGATATGCATGATATTTATATAATCATTGTCAATATAATCAACTTTAAACTCACTAACAATTGCACAGTCTATACGGTTCAATCAGTAACACTTCAGAACACTAGTCATAACATCACCTGCATTGTTAAACATTTTGTTCTTCACGATGACCTGGTAAGTGTTCAAGGCTTCTGTGTTCATGTCATTGTTAGCGTACTGGTTTGCCAAATTAAACAGCGCCTGAAGCACAGGAAAATCCAGCATTCTTTACATTATATTTTACACAATTGAATAGTGGCTTTGATTAATTAGAAATGAACTGACTGAATAGGTTAAATCCAAATTGATATGATCTGCAGTGCCAGTTTGCTCTCTTTGTCTCAACAACACCCTTTCTTTTCGACCAGCTTCTTTGGCCTTTTCTAGAGCCTGAATGAACAACACACAAAAGCAAATAAAAGTCAGTTTTAGAATAATTCAAAGCATCACAAGTGTTAAAATGTACATAGCAGAAAAGTAATTACATTGTCACAGTATATTTAAATGTCTAGTCCAGTCACATATTTACATGCACACAACTCAGTAAGTCAATATTGTACTCACCAGCTGTAGATCACCATTTGCATGGGCCATACAGCTATCCTCTATTAAGTCATTCACTTTCTTTTCCAATATCTTAATCTTCTCTTCTGGCCTGAATTACACATACAAATGGTTTAAAACTGGCCAGATTATGGGCTACATAAATATAATATAAATTGCATATGGACTTCCAGGTTCTCATGAATTAGGCATAACAAACTCAGAACAGAATACACACGTGTCTTCATTTTTTGCTTCTAATGGAGGAGCTGGCCCTCTTGATTGTCCAAGTGGATCAAAAGTAGAGCCTGAAAAAAAGAAAATGCTTGCATTCTCCAACACAACTGATACAACCATACTGACAAGTAAAATATATGATGTCTGATGATAGACAGATGCAGAACTGTATAAAATCAATGTACACAAAACTAGATATTATATCCGATTGAACAGTAAAATGTGCCATTTGCACAATTACCTCTAGTCAAAGAGGATGAGTATCCTGCTGCTCGCACTGCAGTCATGGGACGAGCAGCCCCATCCTTTAGAAAATTTAAGATACTATAGTTACAACTATGTTCTTCTACTTCTGCAAATATATAATTTAAAGCATAAAATAACCCATAGCACTTGAATGTGATGTTCTCACCTGCACTGCCCCGGTCATAGGCCTTCCCACTGAGGAACCCATAGCTGTCCGTAGCTAATAAACAACAAATGAAGACCATAAACAAAATAAACAATTGGGCCTAATACAATGCTTTGTCCAGCAGTGGCTTCTTTAAGAATTCTTTTCATTGACAGCAAAAATAATCAAAATGTTTGGCTATATTGTGTCTGAAATTACACAATATTAATTTCTCGTTTATATAACTGTTGTATAAAACCAATATAACACTCATAATCATGCTGTTGTACTGAATATCAGCATTTATGGACATGCACATGGATAAATTACAGCCAGACTGATATTCTCTACAACAGCACTTGTGCAAAATAAATTTTTAATAGATTCTAATGGATTATTTTCTGAAATGTAAGCAATTCTAACCATTTCCTCACCTCTACACCACCCTTGTCCTGACTGCTGTCTGCCTGAGTTTTTGAAACAGCAAGCATGCTAAGAAAACCTACTCTCTTTCACACCATGTGATACAGTGCAGTAAAAAAAGCATTTGCCCCTTCTCAATGTCTTCTATTTCTGCATATTTGTAACACTTAAATGTTTCTGATCAACCCAATACCTTTAATATTAGACACCTACATTTAATACCTACCCAAGTAAAACATTTAAAAGCAATACTGCCCCCTTAGCTCCTGAATCAATCAGTTAACCTTATTCAACTGATAATTGGTTTCAATTTCACTATCCACACCCAGGCATGATTACTGCCAGACCTGTGAAGCGGGTTAGAATGTCTCAAAAAGCAGCACATGATGCCACTTTCTAAAGAGATTCTAATACAGATGTGAAACAAATTCACTGAACTCTACTAGTCTGGAAGCCATTGCTAAGGCTCTGGGACTCCAGAAAACCACAAATGGAGAAAACAGCAAAGAACCTTCAGAGTAACTCATCCAGGAGGTCACAAAAATACCCAGATGAACATCTAAAGAACTGCAGGCCTCACTTGCCTCAGTTAAGGTCATTGTACACAGTTCCACAATAAGACTCAAAAACCCTCCAATGTAGCCAAATAAAAAAAAAATCTTTTTCACTGCACTGTAGATCATATCACATAACTTCATTTAATTTTTAAAAATAATCTGTTCATAAAGGTTGTGTTACTTACACCAAAAGACGTTCCTATGGGTCTTCCACCAACAGCAGTGCCAGGAAACTTTGCAGTCATCTAAGAAAAAAATGTTGTAATAAATATCTATCATTTATGTGCGCAACATTACCAAGAATAATTCTCAAGTTGCTTCAACATCACATTCCAATGTATATTAAGCTTACTGCCATATCTTGAGAAAGTGTTAACAGAACACAATGAATGATCTAAAATACATCACAAAGTCACACAAAATCAAACACACTAAGCACTTTATTAGGAACACTATAATAATACAAATTTCTTGTCTTGTGGCATAGATTCCACACAATGTTAGAAATATTCCTTTGAGATTCTGGTCTATGTTGACCTGATTCTATTACACCATTCCTGCAGATTTTTCAGCTGCATTTTCATGCTGCAAACTTCTCATTCTACCCCATACCAAAGGTGCTCTTTTGGATTCAGATGTTCATGAAACCAGTATGAGATGACGTTTGCTTTGTGACATGGTACCTTATCATGTTAAAAGTAGCAGTAGTGTGGAAAATTGTGGACAAGAAGGGATGCATAACAATACTCAAATAGTCTGTGGCATTCAAGGGATTGGTATTAACAGGCCCAAGGTATGCCAGGAAAACATTCCCCACACCATTAAACCACCTTCACCAGCCTGGACTGTTAACACAAAGCAGGTTGGAACCATGGATTCATGCTGTTGGTACCATAATCAGACCCTACCATCTGTGTGCCGCAGCAGAAATAGAGATTCATCAGAACATGGTATGTTTTTCCAATTTTTAACTGCCCAGCTTTGGTGAGCCTCTGCCCACTGCAACCTCAGCTTTCGGTTCTTGGCTATCAGAAGTGGAACTCAGTGTGGCCCATCTGCCTAAATGTTTGATGTGTTGTACATTTTGAAATGCCTTACTGCTCACCACAAGTGTACAGAGTGGTTATCCGAGATACTGTAGCCTAGGTACAAATCAGTCTGACAATTCCGGTCATATCTGCATGAAATATTTTACATTACACTGCTGCCATATGATTGGCTGATTAGATAATTGCATGAATAAGTAGGCATATAATTGTTCTTAATAAAGCTTTGTGAGTGTAGACACAGAAGTGTACTCTATATATAGTATAGTATAGTAGGAATGGCAATGGCAAATCCTTTTTTCTAATTGCAAATCCAGGGCGGCACGGTGGCGCAGTGGATAGCGCTGTTGCCTCACAGCAAGAAGGACCCGGGTTCGATCCCCAGGTGGGGCGACCTAGGAAATTTCTGTGTGGAGTTTGCTTGTTAGTGTGTGAATGCGTGTGTGTATGCGCCCTACGATGGATTAGCGCCCTGTCTAGGGTTGGTTCCTGCCCTTGCGC
>JANCOA010000053.1:17627956-17642142 GCA_024363135.1 Leptodoras oyakawai | reverse complement strand
GCCGGCTGGGCACCGGCTCCCCCGTGACCCCGTAACTGGGAATAAGCGGTACAGAAAATGACTGACTGACTGACCTCTAAATGCTTTGTTTTCTTTTCAGTAGAATTGCACAGATTATAGGTCACATTAAAGGTGGAAAAAATCTGAAAACATTTCTGAATTGGTTTGAATTTTACTTCACCAGTCCCTGGCATTTTAACAGGGACTTTGTATATCCACTGTATCCATTGGTGTACTCTTCTTTTGCAAAGGAAGAGAAAGAAAGAATACAAAAATAGTAGTGAAGGGTTCATAACAGACACTACTGTATTTGTTACAAAGCACACAAGTGTATCATGTAACATTAGGAGATGAGAGATACCGTCTTTTAACTATCTTTCACTTGTGAAATTTGCCAAGCACTTGACTTTTCTATGCTCCCAATGGGCATTTTGTCCCAGGTTAACATCAAAAGCACTCTGAATAATAGCAATCCTTTCTAAGAATTGAAGCCCCATGGGGTCTGTTCACAACTCACAACAAAGCAAAAAGGCCAGTCCACAACACCCCTGGTACTACTCATTTTGCATGATTCAGAAATAAGTACAAATTTATGAGGAAATATAAAGAGGAATTCAAGTAAAAATGGAACTGCAGTTGACAACAGTACTAAGCGGCACTACTATTTAAGTGCCTATAGCTCTAATTGTGTTTATAGACTGTTTATTTGATTGTTTTTGAGGGTGTGCAACTTCCTAATTAGATTAAATAGAGAAAACATTAGTTTGTTAGGACTGATAATAAGTCTGTACTAGATTTTTTCTTGCAGATTTATCTTGGTTTTCTAAGAACATATGGCAACTAATCAAAGTATTCAGTGGTTATTAAGAGTCCTTCATTTCATACTAAACTGTGTGCCTAGTTTTCGACCATGCTTACTTGATATAGTGCTCTTATTTATTTGAGGCAAAGAGATATAAAGAACCAAATCAAAGATTCAACTTTTTTCAAGCTCAAGACTCACTTTCTCCTTTCAGCGTCTATATGTATTTTGCTAGTAGTAGCCAGGTATGCAACAAAGATATACAGCGAAAGGTTGCATGGTAATATTTTCATGGTACAGGTTTTTGTTATACAGTCATGGGACAAAGAAAATGCACCATTCTTCATTCTGTGTTTTTATTTAGGGGCCTAAATAATAATTGTTTGATCCTCACCAACAAAAATACACAACAGATTTAGCCAAACAATTTGAAATTCACTATTGTATAGTGACAAGGATAGCTTACAGATACAGAGCTTTTAAGGCTTTTTAAGACAGTCTTCACAAGAGTGGGCACCCCAGCAAATTCAGTGGACCTGATGGCCTCATATTTTTCTTAAAAATATTCTGGTATAAAGTTCATCAATGTGTCAATGAATTTATGATTCTGAGGTCCGGTGGCTGCATATCATGCCCAAACCATCACTACTTTATACTGTGGTTTTTGTTTTTGCCAAACATGGAACTGTGCATGGTGTCCAAACATCTCCATCAATTTGGCAATGGCAAAATGTCAGAGCATTTAATGCGTAGAGATGTAAATAAACACCCAAGAGCTACATCGTGTGACCTACAGGCCTCTGTAAGCACATCAAATGTTTGTCAGTATAGAAGAAGACTAAAGAAGAATGGTTTTCATGGAAAGTGGCTTAGAAAAAGAGCATTTTCTCCTAAAAGAAAATAGCAGGATGATTTAGGTTTGCCAAATTGATGGAGATGTTTGGTCACCATGCACACCATGCGCAGCTAAAGAACAAAACATCACGGTGTTCGAATGACAAAAAAGTTAAGACCTGAGTCAAAGTTCAGACCTCACCCCCATTGAGTTGCTATAGCAAGATCTTACGAAGGCTGTACATAAATGAATGCCCTCAATCACCAATTAAATAAAGCAATGATCTAAAGAAGAACTGGCCAACATTTCTCCAAAATTATGTGAGAGACTGATAAAACAATACAAAAATGTTAACTTGTTGCTATTAGTTATTATTAGTTATTTTTCCTAAAGGTGGTTATGTGGTACTGAATTACAGGGTGCACTTATTTTCCCCCACCTGGTCTCTGAATGTTGTTTTACTATTTGGGAATAAGTTTGGACTAAATGTTCAAATCTATTGTGTTTTTAATTGTGACCTGAGGTTATTTGTTTGTTTCTAGAAGTTGGTGACTAAAAACATTGACTTGAAGGAGAGTATACTTTCTTTTTCCCATAACTGTATATCACACATATCTTACACATTGTAAGTATTGTTTTTTTTTTATTCTGTATTTTTAAACAAGATTTGGTTTGTTCTTTGTGCTGTAATTATAATTCTCAGGAAGCAGTGCTTCAACTTGTGTCCTTAGTGATGACCTGTGATAATTTGTCATCACTGCATGGAATACGAGCTTCTGTTTGATTGCCAGTAGCTCCATTTAGAAGTTCACATTTGGCTGGTGCAACTTTACGGTTTTAGTGGTCCCAGCCTTCTCTGGTTAAAGGAAAGATAAAGTGTGATCTTGGCTTATTTGTGAATGTGTACACTAATTCTCCTGTTGCAGTTCTCTTGTTATGCTATGTCATCCTGATGTACAGTTATAAGTAATTATAATTATTTTTTTAAAGAATATTAAAAAAGCATCTCTTCAGTCCTCAAAGGTTTTTATATACTTCTAACCTGGAAGGATACTTGAGTTTATTGGCTTTGCGTCCAGCTTTTAGAATAAACCGGTGCACTAAAGAAGTTCTTGAGCTCAAACCCAGGCATGTTAATTAACCCAATAGACTAAAGCTGACTGACCGGCTTGACAGGACTATTGGCTATTCAAAATAGCTGTAACTCTAAACTCACAGAAAAACAAGAAAAAGGAAAAAAAAAGACAATAACCTAGTTGCACAAATGAGCACACCCCTAAAGCATGTTTTACATGTAATGCAGCGCTCAGACTTTTATGTACGAGTCTACCAGCATAGCACTTCTAGATTTGGTGATTTTCCTCCACTTTCCTTAGATAAATACTCCAGAATGATCAGATTGTAAAGAGGTTCTCCTTGTACAGCCCTCTTTCCACAGTTATTCAAGTCATTCCACAGGTTTTTGGTATGTGCTTTGTGATTTGTGCTTTAGGTCATTATTATGCTGAGAAGTGATTTTATTTATCTTCAGCTATATAGCAGAGGCTTCTCTTGAGCCCCACTTCCATCTGAACAGAGGTATCCCCATAGCATGATGCTGCCACCACCACGCTTCACATGTTTGGATATGATGCTCTTTGGCCTAGAAGCTGTCTTGTTTTTGTGCCATTTATTATTATACTCGAAAGGTTACTACCTTGGTCTCAGCAGAACATAACACATTTTGCCACATGTTTTGTGGTGATTGTATATATGTTTTGGCAAAAGTTAAGTGGGCTTGGATGGTTTTCTAATGAGAAGGGCTTCCCTTAGGTCACCCTACCCATAGCTCAGACCTGTGAAAAACACCAGTACTTGCCAGATATTCCTGCAGCTCCATTAATGTTGCTGTAAGTCTCTTGGCTCTCTCCCTGATAAGGTATATCATTAGTACAGTATAGTACTCTTGCTCTTTTGTCAATTTTAGAAGGATGTCCTGTTCTTGGTAATGTCACTGTGGTGCCCCATTTCCTCAACTTTCTCAATGATGGACTTTGTTCATGCATGGTGCATCTAATGTTTTGGAAACTTTTTTTTACCCCTGTGCTGATTGAAACTATTCAATACTGAGATCTTGTACAAGCTAGAGAAGCTCTTTGTATTATGAAACCAATGGGTGGGTGGGTGTCGATGGGTTTATGATGATTGAACATGAGTTTGAATGTGATGTGTTAGTTCACAATCTTAGCACAGTCAAATGTCCCATTGTAAAGGGTGCAGCCAGATTATTAGATTGTATATTTTTTAAACATTTGTTTTTCAGTTAGACTGTTTTGATTTTAACATCACATAAAAGATAGAAAAGGATCCGACATGATTTATCTTGGTTGTACATCTTACTTAGCATCTTGCATAAGCATCTCCGCAGCTTTTAATAAACATTTTAACACAGTTTATCACAGCACTACAACACCGACCTATGCCCTAATGATTTTCTTCGCAAAGCTGTTTACATTAGGTATTGAAATGATAAACTGTATAATCTTTACACATTATGTTATGCGTTAGCAAGAGAAAGGACTGCCTTAAGGAGTGATATGTTGTGATGTCAGTAGACAGTTTCTTAAAAACTGTCTAATACAACCATCCGGTTATTTCAGACTTTGCTTAAATGGGAATGTAAGGAATCTGGTTCAACCTGATGATGTACCAGAAAGCTTAGTCTTTTTTCTGAATTTTTTGCAGATTTGCAGAACATGAATTTTCTGTTGTCTGAAAGTGCAGTAGGCCTCTGAGGCCAAATGTGATCTCTCTGTTAGTGGAAAGTTTCTAGGCAGGAGGTCATATCATTTGTTTTTTAGCTTATAGTATGCAGCTGTAAATGTTCTCCAAGCGTTTGAAAACCATGTACAAAGCATTTTAAAGGTTATTGCATTCATTAAGCTCTTTTGTTGCTTTATTTCTTTTATATTATCTTTTCTGTGTGGTTAATACAGCATTAAGGTTTATGTACACACCCACATACACACCCATGCTCTTCTTTTAAATTAGCAGTGTATACCAGTTTTAATGGGTGTGTTAGAATTGCAATACTAGTGATCACTGCTGTTCTCTGTCCTTGCGCTATGAGAGCTGTGCATCTCACTGGATGTTTCAGTCAGGATAATTGTGTTTTATATACTCTTCCATATCAAAGAACCAGTGCTTTGCATATAACAATGCAATGTCATCCAGTCAAAAGCTAAAATAGGTTGACAAAGTGTCAGAACATGGGAAAATGTACACAACAGTTATCTACTATAACTAGTAATCAATCAGAGACTTGAGTTTGTGATTTAGACTAGAGAGACTAGCACTTTAGTCGCACATGCAATTACTTGAGAAAAATGACTTGCATCTCTGATATCAGTTCAGTCAAACTGTGTGTTAATGATCACTGCACTCTGCAATCTTCTACAACTCTTAGCCTGACATCTAAGGATCTTATCATTTCCAGCATTTCCATTTTATCAACACTAACAAGCAATGGTTGTCATGCAAAGTTACTGTGAAAGAAACATGGCTCTATAAATTACCAACCTATCAATTTTACATGTTCTGACAGAGATGAGAAGAATCATTATGGCAAATGTAATAAACTTTATGGTGAAGGAAAGCAATCTGACACATACAGTTACATAAATACAAATACCTAACTGCCTACTCCCAACATTGTGGTCAAGTCAAGTGAGTTCTGACCTCAGTCACATGATCTGACATAACATAGCCTATAAACACACATAAAATGTTTTGGGTAGAAGAAACTGACCTTACATGCTGCTGCTGACAGAATATTAATTTATCAAAGTTTGATTGGGCAACAACTCTAGGTACCAATAATAATTGAAGTTTTTCCTCTAAATAATTCTTCAAACAGTTTGTTCAATAAAGAACTGCATAATCTATTGTTATGACTTACATGTATAAATCATATTTTAAGAGCCATTCATGTGGATATCCAGTTAATTCAAAGGATTCAACACCATACACGGTTGCATGGAGAGTTCAAGAAGGGTTGTTGAGAGAGAGCCAGTACTGGAAAGTGGAGCAGCTGAGAAAGCTGCCGGTTGCCTCCGGTGATTACTGCAAAGGAAAGGCCTCTTTTCTCGACTCCCACAGCCAGTCCGTCGCCCGGCGACCGTGATATAACGGGTTCGTTGTTGCCCACAGGAAATGAACAAAGACCACCCTGTCCCACTCCCAGTCTCTCCCACTTTTACCAGGTCTGTCCAAGCTTTGATTTCAAGCCGGTCATGCAGCAGGTATCTGTAGCCTTAGGTAATCCGAGTGCAGAGTGGACCCAAAGCTTGGCACTACCACTCTTCCCTCGATACCGTCCCATTGTTCCCCAGAGCACAGAATTAGATGATGGGGGAAATCCAATACATCAGGACCTGTTTTAGTGCTCTTCTATTGGGAAAAGCTGTCACTGTTTTCTGCTTGTTCTGTGAGATCAGCATACATTTGACATACAGAGAGTGCAGGAATGTAGACCCAGAATTTAAATAAATGACAAGTACTGAATGTAGACCCAGATAATCACTAAACCACTGAGTCATTCTTAAATCACACAATTGCCAAATGAAGGTTAACATTTAACTGAGTTGTGGTTTCTGTGTTTCAGGATAATGTGATCTCAGTAAAGGATATTGATCTGGTGATGTCAGAGGGGCTGGGCATGCGCTATGCTTTCATTGGTCCAGTTGAAACTATGCATCTTAATGCACCAGATGGCAAGTATTCTGCACTGAAATGTAGTTATGAATAAAATCTGTTTCTTATATAAAATTGTAATGGCCACATCATAGTAGAGAGAGTTCACTTGCTTATAGGCTCTAACGTCAGAATTGAGGACTTCCATACTACAATACATGACTGTTTACGTTATTGTGCGACTTACATGGCCTGTGTGTGTTTGTGTCTATACGTGTGTGTGTGTGTGTTGTGGAGGCGACGTGCTCATGGTGAATATCAGAAGGCAGTGTGAAATATGCAGGATGGACTTGCTCTGTAATGCCATGTGAAAACAAGGGCCTCTTTTGATGGCTGTAAAATACTGTTCTTCCTTCAGGTGGTCAGACTTGGGAACCATAATATCATTACCATATAATAAGAGTTACTGATATTTTTAAGTGTTGATATTTTTTATATGGAGCAGAATACTTCCAATCATAGTATACTGCAATAAAAGTTTATTGATTTTAATCCTACCATAGCATTCCTGTATAAAGGAAGAGCTGAAGCTTTCACTTGCATTCTTGTCTCTCTGTAAGAGTCTCCTTTAAGCATTCAAGCCCATCTGATAACGTTGAGTTGCATTTCAAGATTCTGTTCAACAAGGCATTCAGTATTTAAGTTTATATAACAACCATTCTGGATGTTACCTTGTAGTATTCAGCCATGTAAAGCTTTAAAGGCATTTGTTGTGAACCATGAAAAAGCCCAAAAGAGAATATTTACTAAAACACTCTTGTTTTGACATGCAGAAAGTTATAACAGACTAATCCTCAGGTCTTGAAGACTACCTTGGACGCTATCGGGATGGCATGAGAAGAGTTCTGTCTAGTTTTGGGCCTATTCCTGAGTTTGATGGAGAGGCAGCAAGTAGAATCAATAAAGTGTGTGCGGTTTTTTATGACAACTTAAAAATTAATGCAATTTTCAGAGATGAATTATATGAATAAGGTGTTTGTTGTAACCTTACCTTTCTTATCCATTTTAGGAGATATGTGAGCTTATCCCAAGTGACCAGGAGCATCTCTCTGCCAGAAGAGAGAGAAGGGATCAGCTGCTGATGGGGCTGGCTAAGCTTAAGAAATGAATGCCTTCTGCCTCATAGTCTCAGCATAAAAAAAACATTAAAATTTAACTGAGCCAAATTAAATTGGCTATTCTTCTGTTCTCAGGAAAACTGCATTAACACGAGGATGTCTGTGCTTTCTGTACTTTTGATTCTGAATTGAAAACAGAACCTTTAATTATCAAAAGACTTAATGACATTGTTTCTGTGATAAGCCTAACTCAAATTATAATAAACTGGGATGGGTGTTGGAAAAGTGTTTTTGTTCTCCATGCTATATGGTGAGTCCGCATTTTGGAATGTGTGAGTTGCGGTGAATGCATTTCCATCAGTACAATTGCAGGCCAATATAACTAAATAAAAAAAAGATGCACACTTGTTTAACATGTGATACTATCACCATAAATCTGTTGAGTCAAATCAGTTAAAAAAAAATCATCAAGGTGGGCAGTTTAAAGTTATTGCCTAGAAAAGAAAACTACATTACATGTGAACCAACAGCCATATTTAAAAAAAAACTTAAATGAAATGTAGACTTGTCTGCTCTTATTTACATAATCATCATGGTCTGAATGTTAAAATGCACATACATCTGTAGAGAGTTTTTTTTTATAGATAATGTATTTAATGTGATGAAGCAGAAGGCAAACGAAATGTCCTGCTTGCCGTCATGTTGTTTAGGCCATGATATCATTACAGGTTTGGTTAAGTAATACGGCTCTTGATGGTGATGTGGTAAACAATGCTGTAACTGATCTTTTAAGTGTCATCTGCAAGCATGTGTTGTGATTTAAAGACCGTTTAAATAGTGTATAAGGGGAACTGAGTGCATACCTGTTACAGACCGATCATGCCGGAAGCCCCGCCCCCTGCGGCAGGTGCAGCCTCCTGGAGGCTTTAAATCAGAGTCGCTCACACTGCCGCACATTAGCGCCGCTTTCTGCGCTGCTGAACATGGCTGCGCACTTCTCTTTCCTCTAAACACAGGTAAGACAACGTTTCCATTTTATCACTCTCTCATCTGATTTGCCAACACTTTAAATTCTGTTGAATTCAACACTAAAACCTTATTTACCTTAGAAACTGATTTTCTTTCTTCAACTTTTAAAAAAGTGCTCAATTTGTAGAATCGCAGTGTGGGGTGAATTCACATAATCGGGGTTAATATTTGCGGTTTCACTTCTTTTGTTTATTAAGTTTATTATCCGGCAAATACTTTTAGAGCTGGACTTTATGAAATGCTC
Source organism: Leptodoras oyakawai (assembly GCA_024363135.1). Lineage (NCBI taxonomy): Eukaryota > Metazoa > Chordata > Actinopteri > Siluriformes > Doradidae > Leptodoras > Leptodoras oyakawai. The sequence continues at coordinate 17,633,443 of JANCOA010000053.1, read as the reverse complement.
AAGATGCGGGCTAATCATATGAGAGGGAAAAGATTTCAGTCACATGACCAGCCACCAAAACGTCTTAAAAAAGTTTTTTTTATGACGTAATACTACACATGTAGAGTAGCTTATTTAAGCCTGTATATAACCTCATAATACATAACCTTATCTTTTATCATTTTTTCTTTTTCTTGCTTCATATAGGCCACATGCTTTTTAAGTGGTTTGTTCTGTTGTATTAAGACTATTTAAGACTCTTTGTGTCTAACCTTGGCTTCTACAGCTGAAGGGCGGCACCGTGGCTCGTGGGAAGCGCTGTTGCCCCACAGCAAGAAGGTCTCCCATGTGGAGCCTGCATGTCCCCCCATGTCCATGTGGGCCCATTCCGGGCACCTCAGCCTCCCCACACAGCCCAGACACATGTATCTAGGTGAATTGGACATACAAAATTGCCCCTGACTGTGTTTGAATTTGAACTTGTGTACTGATGAAAAACTAATGTAACCTTGTGTCTGTCATTAAAAAAAGCCACTGGTACAAAAAATAAAAATAAATAAGAAAACACAAATCTAGAGATGAAAGAAGTAAAAAAATGTAGACAAAGCACACTACATACAGCATAATATATATACTGTATATACACATTTATTTGATCTCTTGAAGCTATGGTTAGACAAAAAGTACAAAAAGCAAATACATGATTAAAATTCTTTTTTTCCTCAGCTTGAACAGCTTCCCTGTCTATTGCATGCCTGTAAAATGCTGTCTCACTTTTTCTCCATCTTTCAAGCACAACAGCATATAATGACTTGCTAGCAAAAAATTAAATAACATTTCACAAATTTATGATTCATACATTATACATACAATCAATGCACCTTTAGGTAGTTAATCAGTCATTGTAAAAGTGGTGTAGAATATTTTGTAACTGGGGTCTGCATGTTCCTGGGAATGAAAGGGAGGGTGTCACACTGTGTTGTCTACTTGACATTTTTAATTTTTGCCTGCAGGGTTAGTGATCAGCATCAAGCAAGATGAGCTGGGCAGCACTTTATAGCCAGCTAGGAGGAGTGAACAAACACTCCACTAGTCTGGGAAAGATCTGGCTGTCTGTTCTTTTCATTTTCCGCATCACCATCCTGGTACTGGCTGCTGAAAGTGTCTGGGGAGATGAGCAATCAGACTTTACTTGCAACACTCAGCAGCCAGGTTGCAAAAATGTCTGCTATGACCACTTTTTCCCAGTCTCTCACATCCGTTTCTGGTGCCTACAGCTGATCTTCGTTTCCACCCCAGCTCTACTTGTGGCCATGCATGTGGCATATCGCAAGCGTGGTGTCAAGAAAGAACTAATTGCATGCAAGGGTGACAAAGCAAAGGAAGAAGACCTGGAGGGTCTGAAAAAGAGGCGCTTGCCCATTACAGGGCCGCTGTGGTGGACCTACACTTGTAGCCTGTTTTTCAGGCTCCTGTTTGAAGCTGGCTTCATGTACGCCCTCTACTTTGTGTACGATGGCTTCAAGATGCCACGTCTTGTCAAGTGTGAACAGTGGCCTTGTCCGAATAAAGTCGACTGTTTCATTTCACGGCCAACAGAGAAGACAGTTTTTACCATATTCATGGTGGGATCTTCAGCTTTGTGCATTGTGCTCAATGTCGCAGAGCTGGTCTATTTGATCATTAAGGCATTGATGAGATGCTTATCTAGAGCCAGGAGGAGGCACTCGTATAGCCACTCATCAGACATGTCTAAAGATGGGGCTTTGTTGCAGAACAAAAAGAATGAGATGTTGCTTTCATCAATCTCTGAGTCCAGTAATAGCAAGTCTATATAAGATATTCAATGTTGTGTCAAGTTGAACTTTATTTTTCCCAAGAATGAAACTCACAAACATTACAAAAGAACATTAATACATTTATACTACTCCAGTAGTAGTTCTTTCTTTCCAATGAAATAAAAGCATGAGGTACTTGGTCATGAAAGTCTAAACTCATTTCATACTGGTTACAGTGTGGGCTTGTTTTCCACATTCTATAGTTGTGTTCTCATCTGGGGGAGAAATCAATGAAACCCAGTGTTTACCAAATACAAATAAAGTTAATTGCTGCCTTTCTTCTTGAATGTATGACGTCTGTTTCATCGTGTACACTTTAAGATGTTCCTGACAAACCAGTCTTTTTGGCAAGCTGCGTAACCTTTATACTGCTAAGCAGTTATTTGCTGGCTTATTGGCCAAATGTCTGTTATGAGAGCTTAGTATCTTTTTGCTTGCATTTTAACATTCAATAGAGAGGTTTGGATAAACATGAACTTGATTAGATGTCTTATTGGCACCAAATGATAGCCTACATACTTTATGTTTTGCTTTAATCTGCGAGGGCAGTTAGTGAATGTGGGTTTAATGTCTGTACACATTCATATAAAAATATAAATTATTGTGTTTGATTGATCTGGCAGTTGTGTACACTTCAATACCATTGAATTTCTTTATTGACATAAAGGACCAAAAATTGTCAATAGTTGTCTATTTTGCTGATCTGTTTACAACTTGCTTTAGTTATTGAACATGACTACATAATGCTGTAAAATGTATTTCAAGCTTTTGTGCTCCAGTTCTAACCACAATCGGATAACTGAGGCTGCCAGTGGACAGGATGTTCCAATGTGGCAAGATATCTCAACCCTGGTCCTAGAGGCTCATTGGACTGTGGTATTTTCCCTACTGTCAAAGCACCTGATCTAGCTACTTACGTCCTTCATTAGTTGGATCCAGTGTGTTTGGAATCAGCCCAAAACTTTAGACCTGCAAGCCTTTAGGATTGTGGAAGAGAGACTCTGCAACATGGAAGCTTATTCAGAACCTGTACCTCATCCTGCCGTGTCTTATATTGTTGGAGAGCTTTTATCTACATGGAAGCGTTTGAATGATTTTGCCTACTTTTGTACAATTACATAAACACATTTATTATGTTTTATATAAAAATTGCACAGATCTGTCTACACTATAATAAATACATAAATAAACACATCATATGTGTGAGTATCATGTGATTTAATGGAAGGTAGATTTCTTCTGAATTTTGTATGGCATTGTATTGTGGGTTTTGTTTAATTTAGTTTAGTTTTAACTCTACTAGTCACCAAAACTCCCAGCTGGAGCGTCTATCTCACTTACGACAAAGAAGAAAAAGTCCCCATAGATTTGTTAAATGGGAAATTAATTGAAAAGTTTTAATATGTTGGTTTAACCTGTTTAATTGATATGACACAGATCTTCCAATATGTTTTAGGTGTGCATGTACCCACATGCCTCTTTTTCACCTCGCTATATATATATATATATATATATATTCCCTCCTGTCCTGATCATTTTAGTAATTTTTTCCGTTCTAACACACCCAGTTTAACTGAAGGAGACACGCACTTCAGGATTCAGGATTAGGAGCCTGCACAGGGTGGCAGTGACAGGAGTCAGACAGTGTGTATAGTAACAAAAATCTAAATCTAATCAATATTTGGTGTTGCTAATCTTTGCCTTCAAACCAGCATCAGTTCTTATAAGTACACTTGCACAAAGTCAGGGATTTTGTAGGATTATAGTCAGGTGTATGATCAACCAGATATACCAAACAGATGATAATGATCATCAGTTTCACATGGAGGACGAAACACAGTCATTAACTGAAACATAAACAGTTGTGTAGGAGCTTAAACCTGGGTGAGGAACAGACAAACTCCACTACCAAGGTGAGGCTGTGGAAGACAGTTTCATGTCACAGGGCTGCACCATGGCAAGACTGAACACAGGAACAAGACGCAACAAGAAACACTGCATCAGCAAGACAAAGATTTCAAAGCAGACGGGTTTCAGGATGTACTGTTCAAGCTGTTTTGAAGAAGCACAAAGAAACAGGTAATCTTGAGGATTGTAGATGCAGTGGTTGGCCAAGAAAACTTAATGTAGCAGATGACAAACACATCAAGCTTTTTGCCCAGAGAAGTCTGGCCAGAAGTGGTCTTCATGTAAGAGTTCAGCCAAAAAGCCATACCGCTGACATGGAAACAAGGCCAAATGACTTAACTATGCACAAAAACATAGGAACTAGGGTGCAGAAAAATGGCAGTCAGTTCTCTGGACTGATGAGTCCAAATGTGAAATATTTGGCTGTAGCAGAAGGCAGTTGTCCACCGAAGGGCTGGAGAGCGGTACAATAATAAGTGTCTGCAGGCAACAGTGAAGCATGGTGGAGGTTCCTTGCAGGTTTGGGCTGCATTTCTTCAAATGGAGTTGGACATTTGGTCAGGATTAATGGTGTCAGATACTTATCCATCATGCAGTACCACCAGGGAGACGTATGAAAGGCCTCAAATTTGTTCTGCAACAGGACAACAACCCCAAAAATAAAGCCAATGTCAATAAGAACTATCTCCATTGTCAAGAAGAACAAGAAGCCCTTGAAGTGATGGTATGGCCCCCACAGAGCCCTCAACATCATCGAGTCTGTCTGGGATTACATAAAAAGACAAAAGGATTTGAGGAAGCCTACATCCACAGAAGAGCTGTGGTTAGTTCTCAACCTACCAGCCGAGTTCCTTCAAAAACTGTATGCAACTGTACCTAGAAGAATTGATGCTGTTTTGAAGGCAAAGGGTGCTCACACCAAATATTGATTTGATTTAGAATTCTCTTCTGTTCATTCACTGCATTTTGTTAATTGATGAAAATAAAATATTAACACTTCCCTTTTGTAAGCATTCTTAGTTTACAGCATTTTTTCACACCTGCCTAAAAATTTGCACAGTACTCTATATCTATATTTTGCATTAAATAGTTACATTAAACATGTACAAACCCTATTTCCAGAAAAAACAGGACATATTCTATTATGCAACAAAAACTAAAAACTTTTATTCAACTGATAGAAATACCGAGAAAACATTTAATTGTTTTCAACAGACTCAAAAAAGTTGAGACAGAGACAAGGTTAATATTGTTCTGGAAGGTTCCACAGTCAGAAGTTTATCTCAGGCATCAAGGAGCATCTAAAAGTCATCTTTTAGAAGTCATGACTGAAGTCACCTGAAACAGACCAAAAGAGAGTGGAAATGTGTTCTGTGGTCAGACAAGTCCATGGTTCAGCTTGTTTTTAGAAAAAATGGATGTTGGATTCTAAGTGTGAAAGATGCAAAAGACCATACATACTGACAACAAACAAATGTCAGTCTGTCAACGCGTTGTCGTATACTATATATATATATATATGAATATACTATATTCAGCAGTATAGTTGACTGAATATAAAGTAAACTAAATTAATAATTGAAATATAGCCAATTGTTAGTGAATTGTTACCATATTAAAATTATTATAATTTATTTTATTTATAGATTCTTTAAGAATCTCTGGAAATGTGTTTCGGGCCGCATGGTGGTGCAGTGGATAGCGCTGTTGCCTCACAGCAAGAAGGACCCGGGTTCGATCCCCGGGTGGGGCGACCTGGGAA
>JANCOA010000053.1:17568942-17587413 GCA_024363135.1 Leptodoras oyakawai | reverse complement strand
GGCTCCCCCGTGACCCTGAAATGGAACAATTGGCCAAGAAGAAGAAGATTCTTTTGCTCACAGTTTCAAAGCTAATATTATGATGTTTTCTCGTACCACCCCACAGACTGTTTGAGTGCCTCTGTATTTTAAAGTGTTATTTGATCATATTGTATTATTATACAGCTCTATATGAAATAGCAGCAGAAGTGACAGCAGAAATAACAGCAGCAGAAGTGTGTAAAGAGTGCCTGCTTATAAAACCCATACCAGGGTACCATACATACCAGGCGTTTTATCAGAGCGTTCCAGGGGTTCCTGAGAGTCCTGATTGTCGTTGCAGGTGATAAGGAGGCGAGACTCGCTGTCCTCCCGCCTCTTCCGTCTCCGGTCCTTCCACCTTGAATCTTCAGTAGACTCAGCAGATCCCATAGCCTCCATCACAGACCTCCTGTCCAGTCGGTCTAACCGGGCCTCCTCCGCCAGTCTCTGTCTCTCTCTCTGTGCCTCTTCCATCCTCAGCTTCCGTTCTCTCTGAGACTCCTCAAGCCTCTCTTTCCTCTTTTTTTCCTCCTCCTCAAGTCTTTCTTTCCTTCTTTGCTGCTCTTCTTCTTTCTGCTCACGCTGTAGATCCTCCTTTATCTTGGCTACAGGTTCATTAGACCGGTCACACTTTTCTGATTCCTGCGTGGTCTTTTCCTGTCTCTCGTCTGTCTCCACGGCAATAGTGCCTGGAGGGGAGCAGTAAAAAAAAATCAGTGGTGAAAAAATTATTTAGAACATGAGTTAAAGCTTGAGGAATCTGTGTCACTTACCCTCCTTTGCCTTTTCAGACTCAGACCTCTGTACTGGAGACTCCTTTCTCGTTTTTTTGTCGGTTTTCACTGAATTCTGCAACATGAAACCAAGACCAAAATAAACAATCGCTCCGAGTACACTTGTCAACAAATCAATAAATAACTGGCCTTTACCTTTGGTGTTGTGTGAGCTGCCTGTTTCCTAGGCACACGATCCTTAGCCTCACAGTTGAGCAAAAACTTCTCAAAAAGATTATTAGGAGCACCACCCTTCTCTCCAGCGTCTTCCTTTGGCTCCTTCAGCTCCTCCTCTCTCGGCTTGCTGGGAGCAGGCAAGACTGTAGAGGAGGAAGATACAGATGAATCCTTTTGAGGATTCAATTCTGGACCTTTAGCCTTGTTTTTTGCTCTTGCTGTAGCCCCAGGGTCACTGGAGTCAGGCTCATCCTCGCTGCGAGACGACTTGCTGCTGCTCTTACTGCTAGCCAGGCTCTTCAACTTATTCAGATTGCTCTCTTTGAGCAATAGAGCCGAATTATCTATCTTTTTGGGGTCTTTCTTGTCCTGAGCCAAATCTTTGACCCCTTGCAGCTTCGCTTCAGATTTGATTTTCTTTAGTTTTGCCTTGGAATGGTCACTACCACTTTCACTCCGAGTGGACTTCTCTGTAGCTTTGGGAGTTGTAGCTTTTGCTGTGATACTAAGGTTGCCCGTTGAAGACGTGTCATCGGTGTACAATTCTGACGGCGCATCACTCTTGTCCGTCTCGTCATCAGAGCTCTCAATCTCTTTTTTTGACTTAACCTTTTTCTTCTTCCTTTCATCAACATTTTCTTTCTTTTGCTTCCCTTCATCTTTAGCTTTGTTTTCTTTTTTGTGTTTCTTTGCAGGGGCATCATCGTTCTCGTCCTCTTCCTTTTCAATCACTCGCTTCTTGGAATCAGAGGCCTTCTCTTTCTTAGAGGGTGGTGTAGGAACCCTGTCCTCCTCTTCATCAGACTCAGGAGCAGGCAATGGTTTGTCCTCCTTCCATTTCTCCTTCTTTTTCTTTTTCTTCTTATCCCTCTCACACTTCTCGTCCTCCGAGTCCTCAGCGTGTTTCTTCTTTTTTTTCTTTTTCTTACTAGGTGGCTCTTTCATTCTCTCTTTATCACTGTCGCTCTCAGAGTTCGCGTCAAACAGGTCGCTCTTCATAGGCAGCTTCTGAGGAAAAACAACTGCAATATTACACTGTTCACAGAATGTCAAGTCATTTAGTCACGTGTTGTTATGCAAACAGAATTCTCCTTCAATGTAATATTTAGTCAGATGTTCATTGCATGAACAAATGTTTTTTTTACACCGTGTGAGGAAACACAGCTTATAAGTCTCACCATGCTGGAGTCTTTCTTAAGCTTTTTCTCAGCCAGCGACCTCTCGTAGGCCAACAGCACCTCACTACAGTCCTCCAGGTGAGCCGGGGGCTCCCAGGTATCATCATCTGACGAATAGTTCTTCCACCGCACACGGTATAGCACCTCTCCCTAAAATAAAATCCCAAAGGCAGATGCATTAGAAAGAAAAAACCACACAGTAGCAACATTAGTTATCTGCAAGTTCTACATGATTAAAAAAAATACAGATGTACAACACATTAATGCAATTAATTAAACATTAAGGAGACATTATATTACACAGGTGAATGTCACAGATGTTCATCATTCACCATGTTGCTTAGTAACATTAACCAACTGGACTTCTTGTCTGCCTGTGTTTCTGGGCATCACTTGAATAATCACTACAGCCTGAACACAATGATCTGCATTCATTTGGACCGGAGTGGGTGGACCTGCTTCCCTGTCAGTTGCACCACTGTTTCCTCTTTCTGCTCAACTGCTCAACTCTCTATGCTCTTTTCTATGGTGCTTTTTTTTTTTTTTAGAAGTCCCAACAACTGCCATGTAATAAAAGTGATACGCTTACAGATTAGACCTATTCCCTCGGACAGTGCAGCGTCACATACACATGTAGAACTGACTGCTGTCTTAAAAGCAAAAGGAAAAAAAAAAAAGGTTAATGTTTTACATTGGTGTGTAGTTGTAGCTACAGTCAAGCTGGCTCAGAGTTCTTGTACACAGTCTCCTGTTTCATTACTCAATCACTCTGTTTAGAGACGACACGGTCGATAAAAACAAACAGAGCAGATAGCATAAGCATCTATCTATGTCACATGGTAAGCTAATTGATCTATTTCCTCATGCGGGGTAATTTCTTAATTTTTTGATTAGCCACCAGTTTCACAGACTATAAGGGGACAGACGCTGAAAAATAAATCATAAAGAAAAGCACATATTTAGCAGTGTTTCCTATTCAGACAGAGGATTTGTTCTTGGTCGCTTAAAAATATAATATAAACTCAAATGCAGTATCAGTTCAAATAAATTGCTTGTCACGTTTCTTAACAACTTTGTTGCTTTTGTCTACAACCTGATTTACATTAAAGCAGGAACACAGGTCTGTGTCATGCACACGCTCACAATGACTCTCAGTCAAGGCCAGCGAATAGGCGCTGGTTCCTTAGGGAGGGGAGAGCACACTGACTAGTCACACTACGGTGAGTAAACTTTTTCTTTTTTTACTGGCATATCAGATGGCTCTAAAGCACCAACGTTCATGCAGCAAGATCCAAAACGCATGCATGATAGAAATTCATCAAATGCTCTTATGCCGCCACCATCCAACCCAACTCTCTCTCTCTCTCTCTCTCTGTCACAGCAATCTTTCTTTCCCTGTTTCTCTTCATCTCTCAGTAAAACGATCCAGGATGCTCAGCATACAACGACATACAAACAAAAGACTCCACAGTCACATGACAGTAACATTGTTAGGAAAGAGGGAAACACCAGAAGGAGAAAACCGTGCACAATATGCAGTGAGACATAACGTTAACATGGCAGCCAAAGTAAGAACAAGGCCTGCTGTGAAGTAGGGCACAGACCCACTGCAATCAGCTCGCATGTTAACAGAGCATTTCTGGGCTGTGCTATTGTGTCAAGTTGTAATGTGAGAGCCGACATTGCCAGACTGTTTATAAAGACTCTGAACAGGAAGGGAAGCCGGGGACGAGACACGGCGACAAACTACAACAGGACTGTTTAACAAAATAACAGCTGAAGCTGACACTACTACAGAAAGACCTCACACACGGTTCATGTTCCGATGTGCCCCGGGGTCAGGGCTGATCTGAACATGTTGCTTGATAAGAGTGGTGTAGTTAGTCTGAGCACCACAAGCGAAACTAATCGGGACTACACTTTCAGGCGCTGCTGTGTCCACACTCACGGACAAGTCGAAAAACAAACACAGCAAAAATCTTTACGATGAGTGTAGAAACATTTCACCCAGTCAGTCCCTCATAATCATTACCGCCGGCCCTCAGCTCGCACTGCGCCACTATCACCCCAAGACAAGTCCCACATTTCAGCAGGGATGGCAAAGCAGGAGCCGCTGGATTTGTTTTCATTTTCAATATCTTCAGCAAAAAACAAACAAACTACTCCATATCTTTTTTTTTTTTGAATAACAATTTAAGGCAGCGTTTTGAAACACTGCGCGATTCAAACCACACCAAAAATAGGACAAAGAACCAAAAATAGGCACACAGTTGTTTCCATAATAATCTGTTGCTACCTTGTTGGCCAAGTCTGTCAGCACTGAAGTGACCCCTTCAAGCTAGCCTGCAGCTAATGCTAGGAAAGTTAGCCAAGCTTTCGTTGGCTAAGCTAACTCCGCCTAGCAAGTTTAGCAACAATTAGCATGGCTGATCACTGAAAAAAAAAAAAAAAAACAGTCAGCCTCTTCACCTACTGGCTTATCCGCACCTTTTCGGCACTTTTCCACAAGAAAGAAATGTTACGCATAGCTTATTTGTGTAATCGCTTGAATCCCGAAAGAGCTGCTGCGCCAGCTAACAAGATGGCATCCTAGCTAGCATAATTAGGACTAGCCGACTAGCTAGCAGTCGTCCGCACTCACATCTTCCACTCGCATGTCAATAATCCTTTCCACTTCGAATACACCCTCTTCTTCATCCTGTTCGCTGTCGCCAGGGTCCGCTCTGTCTGCACCGGAATCCATCTGTGTATGCACAAGGTAAAGCCTGATCCTTCTGGAAGTGTTATACCAGCATTGCGCGGAAAAAAACCTCGCCTTAACACACAACTCCTCCGGAGAGCAGCAGGAGACGTTCTGGTTAAGTTGGACGCGGGGGCGCGCGGTGAGGGGCGGAGCCGTTGTGGGCGTGGCCACGGAGTCCGGCACCACTGACCCTCGCCCCTGACTCAGAGCTCACGAATGAACACGGACTCTTATGGACAAACTCGTGAACCAAACCGAGCGCACCAGTGAAATCTGCAAACACAGACAAAGTTTTATCCCAGTTTGTGAATTGTACATTCTTAATGAAAGTAGTACATCACCATGTGTAGGAAATACTCCATCTGCTTTTCCCGAACTGGAGGCAGAGATGTGAGTCGACTCTTTTAGGTGAATCGACTCTCATACATATGAATCGTATTTTGTTGCAATTCCAAAAGAAACTGCATTAATGCATGGAAATATATTTTCAATATCCGAGTAGTGAGACGGATTGCTGCACGATATACATATACATGATCTAAGGGGCAGTGTACTTCACTGGTTAAGGTGTTGGACAACTGACCAAAAGGTTGTGAAGTTCAAATCAAACCACAGCCAAGCTTCACTGCTGGGCCCCTGAGCAAGGCCCTTAACCCTCACCTGTTCAGCTGTGTAGATGAGCTAAGTGTAAGTTGCTCTGGATAAGGGTGTCTGCCAAAATGCCAGAAAAATAATATAACCGTATGCAGTGCTGTATTTAGATGTGATTAGTTACACAGTAGTAGGTAGAAACGAAGCACAGGCACAATAACTTTAGTGATGCTTACTATGTGCTTACTGTGTGAGTAAGTGCCAATGCACATCTGAAGTGCTTTGCTGATTTTAGCTTTTTAATTGTGAGAGTGTGAAAACAATTCTGAGTAGTGTTATTTTGGTTAACTAGACCAAGAGTACTTCAGTTAAAGAAGACTACTCAATGCTCAAATAATACTACACTTGGTTCAGTTTAGAAAAAAATAACAAAACAAAATAAAGCAAAGAGTTATGGGCAGTCAAAAGAGTTGGCTCTTATTGGTGAGACTCTTAAAGGCTCTTATTGGTGAGCTGAGGCAAATCTGAGCCAAATTATCTTGGACACCTGGAGAGAGAGGGCCCTCAAAGGGGCCTGGGCATAAGGCATGTACAAATGAAGAAGCAGCATTGGTGGATTCTCAGTTCTGACTGGTCAGCAGGTGTGAGTTCACTTTCAAAAAGCTCTGACAGCAGGGCTGAATGTACCAGGTTTTACAATATGTTCATGAGGTTATTGCAATGTTATGATTTCTGTATCACTTGGGTAGTTATCTGGTTGTATTTCATCTCATGATTTGGAACTTCATTTCTGAAGCAGTGAATATAGCCCATACAGCATGTTCAAATACTTCATTATTATAGAGTATAACTCAAAATACATTTTTCAATCAATACAATCAACTATTACTACTCATCTAGCACCAATTGTTGTGGTCAGCTGATCATGAATGAAGGAATTTGGCTGTTTTTCTACAAGAAATATTGCACTGGCAGCAGTGGTGCAAAAAGGGGTTATGCAGCATATGCGATGCATAGGTGCGCTGCACTAGAGGGGGCGCCAAATCATGCCGGACACATGGGGGGGTGTGGGGGGGGGGGGGGTCATATGTTTGCATACACCACAGAACGTATGTAGTTGCACCCCTGACTGGCAGTACTTTTTACCTCAGACAATTCGGATAACAGTCTTGGATATCACTGTGATAAAAAAAAAATCCTGTGTATGTTTTAGATTGGTATGACAATATTCTGGCTAATAAGCAGCACCTTGCATTGTACAATGGGACACTATTGCACAAAAATCTTTATAAAAGTCATTTTTAGAAAAACTGTTGACAACATTCACAGTGCTTTAAAGACATGAAAATCAGCTCATATAAAATACAAAAATATGACAACTTAAAAAAGTGTCCTGTTTACATACATATGCCAGCAAATGCTACTGAAATAAAACACTTCCCTATTTTAAGCCACATCATTCCACATAGTATTACAAATGAATAATCGTTTCTTCACCACATTTTACAAAAACGTGGCACATTTGGCAAAATAACGCTTTGTCTGAAGTACAACTATGGGACATTGCTACCGATATTCATACTTTCTTATGCAGAACCTTCTCCACTTCAAAAAAAGGAAATATATAAATCTATATCCTTTAATTGTGGGCTATGATCCTCTGAAGACATGATGCCTGATGCCTCTTAACTGTGGCAAGAAAAACGCTAGCATGACCAGCATTTAATTTAATTTCTCCTTAAGAAACGTTGTATTATACTGTAAATGTGGATTTTTTTTTTACCAAATAGCAAAATGGATGTGTAAAAATGGTTTAAGGGAAATGATCTGTTTTTTTGCTGTTTTATGGACTGGCAGGTAAAATTTAACAATGGGTTGAGTTTACAGTGTGTAACACAGTAGAGGCAGCAGTGTGATGGCCAAGTCTGAAAGTTAGGACAAGTTGGCACTGATCCGTATCCACTGTAGTCCCTGTCTTGTGTACTGGACTATATGGGCCATGCTGCTGTGTAGAGTCACGGGTCCAGTCAGTGTGTTCAGGTAGTTAAAAAACTCTAGATGTACAGAAAGAGACAGACAGACAGAAAAAACATAAAAATTAGAATTTATGTGTGTATGCACATGAACAATAGTTTGTAGTTGTTGCTGCTTAATAAATAATACATATGAAATAATAATAATAATATAAATAACAACAATAACTATAATAATAATAATAATAATTATTATTATTATTATTATTATTTCCTTTGAAATGCCTCCCCAATATGATGGTGAATGTAGATGCACCTATTTAACTCAATGTATATCAGCAACTTATATAAAATAATTAAAATTGTATTAATTATTTCTACTAAATAAATATTTCATAAATATGTTTATAATTTATAATAGTTTAGAATATAATTATAATATATATAGTTTATAATATAAAATATAAGTTTGAATAATTCTATATGCTACCCTCAATCTAAACTATACCAGCTTTCTACAAATTCAGTGCATGTTGCACCAACACAATACAAAATACCTAAACCCCATACCCAGCAAGGCGAATGTAAGTTCCACCAGACATATTATCATAATTTTTGCAAAAAGAACGGATTTACACCAACAGGCAACATACTGACTGCTACCTAGATTAATTATAACATTGTTTGTTTGCTGCCAATACTGACACTTAGCAGTAGAGATAGATCTTAAAAGTAAGTGTAACAATTTATTATAAAAGGAATAAAAGGAACGATGTCCTTTACATAATTCAATAATTGTGTACTTAGTAAAACTTGTCCTTGTCTTTAGAGGGTGCTGTCCTCTTAGTTCTGCTTATCTTACCTTTGTTTTCCTTGGCCAAGGTGTCAGCTATCTCCCAGTACTCATAACTGTAAAGCACACTGTTGGTGATATTGAGGTGATTTGCTGCCATCTGGTGGATTCGATGGGGAATGTTGATGAAAGGGTAGGTGATTGAGCTGCCAGGGGATATGCAAGTTGGAGGCACATTTCCCCTAGAGAAACACACACCCAAGCACACACACAACGTGCACTTAGTATCATTTTGATTTCTTAGTCAAACCCTTGTCTATATTTAATATCCAGGATCAATAAATCCTTACTTTTTTGGATCGTTCCAGGGAGGTGGTGCGTGAGGCACTTTGGGCAAAGTCTGTAACACCAGATGCAAGAAAATAGAATGAATTTAAGGTAGTAGATGATAATCAATATAAACATGGATGCCAAAGTTAAAGGAGGAATTCTCTTAGCAACTTCAATAATTATGCATTACATTTCAGGAATGAGTCCATGTGCTAGAGCTCACCTTGAAGTAGTCTGTTAGTGCTTTGGAGTATTTCAGGGCATGGTCTTTTTTCAGTCGGAACATTTGCCAGTATAGAAGAGCAAGACAACGGAAACTACAATCCAGACACATAAAAGTGTTTTTACACATTCAGATGGCTACACAATGATACATTGCCTGAGTATTTCACTGTTTGATGAGAAGTTTAGGCTTTATCTCTCTCCCTTAATGTAAGGGTTCAGCTGATCTAGATCAAACTACCAAGGTAGTTAGATACTAAATGGCTGGTAATTATTTGAAGCACTTCAGAGGACGGCATGTGGGAACCATCACTGTGGATAGGTGGTGCTGTTTATAGTCAATATTAAACACGGCACAGATAGTTAGATCCAGATGGTTACAGAGTCATATTTACCAAAGTACAGCCAGCTGCTTGTCCTCCTGCCTGGCTCCAGGGCTTGTGTGACTCTTTAGCCTCATGGCATATCTACCAAACACAGAATATATCCATGTATTAACAACAGGCCAATGGCTGTGTGTGGAGAGAGCACAAATGTTTTAAAGAAGGGGTAAAAGAAAAAGAGGGATATGTAAGAGATACCTTATGAGTTCCACAGTTTCTGCATACATCGCGTAAGGAGACTTGGCTTCCAGAGGACCTTCCTCCATGGCTTTGCCACACTCCATGAAGGACAAAGCAGCATCCACATAATTCACAGCTTTCCCTAGTTTATCCACCTTTACAGCAATGATGATAATAGTTTAGGACAGAATTAAAAGATGTATTGTAATTTAGCCATCTTTAATACCCATTTTCCTTAATCCACAATGCCTAGACTAATGTCACATAGTGCTCACAATGTCTGTATTGCTAACATACCATAGCATCAGCTCGATGCTTCAATCTTTTGGCCTCGTGCATGTAGTACTCTGCATGGTGTGACCTAAAGTGAAAAAAGTTTTGTGATCTATAGGGATTGGTATTTAGTGCATAGTGAGATTTATACAAATAGAGAAAAAAGCAAACAGGTAATACTGATAACTCACACATCAGTGTAAGGCACAGTTCCTCTGTAGGACGGTTCCTTTGTGGATGGAGCCCAGGTTCCAGAAGGGGGCTGTGTGTTTTCTGACACTCCAGCACACTCTGCTTCAATCTTAGGCCGGGTCTTTTGTATCTACAACAGGATATAGAGGTACTAGCTGAAGCCATCTGTGTTTATGTGTAGAATTCAAACTAGTACAACCCTTCACTTCATGGTCCACTCCATAGCCATACCCCAAAGCACAGAAACATTTGTTGCCTCTGCTAGCTCTGAGATGAAGAAGAGCTTCCTGAATTGATAGACAGTAAACAGAGCCTGGGATGTCATAGAGACCAGACATTTATCTATTATTTATTAAGTGGACAGAATACTTCATCAAACGTAACAAAAGTGCTCTGACTGGAAACTGCTGTCCCCACAATATCATTGAATTAGTAAAATGCTTTAACAGATAAGACACACAATTAAAGCACCAAGCAAACAGTTAAAGCTAGTAAAACCATCAAAGGTCAAACTGCTTTGTGTACCTGTGTTTTTTTCATGGTGGAGTCTCTGTCCCTTGCTGGATTTGCATGTTGCTGGTCTGAATGCTGCATCTTTGAAGCAGATGGAGGAGAAAGTGGGGACAGTGGCCTCTTGGTGTAAATATAATCCACAGGATGGCTGTGTATTTTGAAAAAGGAGACTTAAGGTCTGGTTTAACTTAGCACACAGTAAGTTGCCAGTTGACCTAAGACCTAGTTAGCATGAAGGTTAGATTTTTAGACTAGTAAGTGAGAACTGGAAACTTGTTAATCAGATACAAAATGGGCTGGGAAATTCTATACTATATTTTTTGATATGCATGCCAATGCATGCTATATATCTAAAATTGTTTGTGTTTGTGTTTAAACATACCCATTCTTCCTGTTGTTGGAATGAGCCTCCTGCTTTTCAGTGTCAGCTGAGTGTGTAGGAGCTGGGAGCTTTTCAGTGCAAACATGGCTTCTCTTACTTTCCCTTTGAGCTTCTCCATTCTCAGCCTAGGCAAACACAGGAACACACATCAGAGAGACAATAATAGCTTTACATTATTCTTTGCATTATTCTGATCTTCTAATCTACTTTCATTCTAACCTTCCTTTTGCTTTTGGCATCTCCAGTTTCTTGGTCTTGGTGGTACTGATGTCTCATGGAGGTCTTTTCTTTAGCTTTTGCTGATGAGGAAGATGATGATGAAGACGAAGACCCTCTGTGTGGGACCTCACTTGTGTTAGGGACTCTAGCCAGAAGTGAGAGGTCTATCTTGACTACCAGATTCCTCAGTCCTCGATGAGAGACAGCAGTGGACTGTTCAGTACGGCCAAATGGCACCAGCGTGTAGAGTTTGTGTTTGCCTGGACGTTGTTGCCCCTCATCTGGAGAAGTGTCATTTGATCTCAACTCAGAGGGTCTGCACTGTTCCTGATGCCTCTGCTTTGGTACAGGTCTTTTGCTGGATGTAGAGTCTGCAGGAACTTTAGCAATGTTTGGGGGCGGACTGGGCTCAGAGTCTGATTCTGAGGAAGACGAGGAGGAAGAAGAAGAGGAAGAAGAGGAAGAAGAAGTAAAAGTTCGACGTGTAGGGTGGACAATGGGAGTAGGAGAGGGAGGAGATAGTGGAGGGGAAGGGTTTGAGTCTATAATTCCAGGGTTGGAGGAGTGCTCTTCACTGCTCCTCCTCCTCTTCTGTCTCTTCTGGTCCTCCCGCTCAGGTCCACTGCATTCAGTTCGGGGCTGATGCTGACTGTTGGTGTGGGGTCTCTGCTTTGGCTGTACTGCCTGCCATTCAACATTATTCTCCTTCCTCCTCCTCCTCTTCTTTTCTCTTTCTCCTTGCTCTTTTCTCCTCTCCTCTTCGTCCTCCTCTTCCTCAGAACTCCGGACCCAGTGATGCCTTATTAGCTGCTCTTCCGCCAGTCTCCTGTGTCTTTGAGCTTCTGTAGCTTGGACCAGGGCTTTTCCCTGGGACTTACCCCTGCTATGTAAATCTGGCTCTCGATCTGTTGGCTTTTGCTCCTTCTGAGAAGTCCTAGGGCTAGGTATAGCTCCCTCCCTGGATTTTGTTTTTGGTTTTGTGCTGGGGCTGAGTCTCGAACTAGGTTTTGAGAGAGACCTAGCTGAAATCTCTGGGCCAGGTCGAAGTGGTGGCCTAGAGCTGGAACTTTGGAATGAGTGACTGTTCGTCTCAGTAGCAGACTTAATTTTGGGCGTGGGGCTGAGCTTTGGTTTGGAATTTAAACTCTGGCTCGATTTGCTCTTATGATCATTGGGTCTATGGCTATGTTCGGTGCTTCGGTCAGAGGAAGACAAGTGCCTGGCCTTTGTTTTAGGGCTAAGGTTGGCCCTGGAGCTAGACTGAGACTGATGTGGAGCAGGACTAGACCTAGACTTTGATCTAGATTCACTGCTTTGGGAATTTGGCTTGTGTGGAGTCTCTTTTTTAGTTGGGTTGTGTTTGGAACGATGCTGTGGGAGGGTAGTCTGTCTAGAATCTTTCTGTCTAAAATCATTAATACGTTGAGTATTATGGTCTGGTGGTAACCATGGTCTGACCTTAGGTTGACGCACAGGACTTGAGGTAAATGTAGCCTGTGTAGTATGCCTGGAGCTTTCCGGCTGAACCTGAGTATAAGAAGTGATTCTTGGAGAGGCAGGAGCAGAGGTGAGGCTAGGACTAGGACTTTTGGGTGGGTGAAAGGGTAAAGGACTGGGACTTCTACTTATTCTTAGACTAGTACCTGGGCTTGGACAAACACTGGGCCCTGGGCTTGGCACAGGGCTAATTCCTGGACTTGGACAAGGGCTATATCCTGGACTAGATTGATTACTATGCCTGGGGCTATAGTCAAACTTAGGGCTGGGGACAGGGCTCTGGCTTGGGCTGTAGCTCTCTCTTGTCCCAAGGCCAGAGTCTCTCTCCCAATATCCTCCTGGAGATGGTCCTCTATCAAAATCAAAGCCTGCACCAGAGCTGTGGCCCCCTCCTGGGTCGAGATCTGACTGTTGTGTTTTTTGTACTTTCTCAAGCCACTTGTCCAGCTGCCATTGTTTCAAGCATGGATTCTGATTCTGACATAGAACAAGAGAAAGATTCAGTTCACAAACTGAAAGAGAATATTAAATCTAGTTTGATAAATAAATGTATATGTTAAAATGACATTGCATGTTTCTAAAAGAATCATGTGGGAACTTATTTTGCTATCTAAGAATGTCTTCAAATCTAAATGGTTATACTGAGATCAAGCTGAGATGGATGAAATGAAGATAAAATGTCCTTACAATATTTTGATAATTCAGCTTAGTAATGTCCTGACTGTCCTATGTTGCATGAAACATTTCATAAAAGCATAACCACATTTCAACTGTAAATGTCAACATGCATTTCAATTCCATGCATTAAATGGGATAAATTGGTTGGCACAATGTGAGCAAGAAGAATGGACTAAAATGAGATAAGAGCAAGGACCTGAGAGAGATATTAAAAGAGAGCAATATGAGTACAATTAGAAACATTAAACCTTTTGAGGAATCTGTGCAAACAACTGATGCAATCCATACATGGAAAGAGAAAGAAGGAGATTGAGACAGAAACATCAATCATCTAATTCCTTCATTACCCTTTAAATGGCATATCAAAACAAGCCATCTGAGCCCACAATCTTTACACTCATTTACACTTTAGACTCCAAACTACAAGCTTTTAAACCTGAAGTTAACTTACACAATAAAACAACAATAAATGAAGATTAAATCCTAAATGTTTTCTAAATAGTTGTGAACAATAAAGTAGCAATTAAGCTAAATCAGTATAATGGGACAATACTCACTTAGACAGGAATGAGGGCAGTCTACTTTCCCTGCTTTCCTCTGGTGGCTGACCTGTGCTAATTTAAACGTCCACCGCTCTACTCAAACATCCCCCCCTCCTCATCCCTCGCTCTCTTTCCAGAGAAGACACTGCATCTCTTGTGCCCTCTCTCACTCTCCCCCCACCCATCCTCTCCAACCACCCTCTACCTGGAACGGCACGTTGTTTCCAAGCTTTCCTCCTTAGAGACACTCTATGGCTGCACATAGATGAAAAACACATGGCGTCCCCTCCTTTCTGCTCCACGGGCTACCGTACACAGCATGTTCAGCATGGAAAAGGAAGCTATGTCACACAGGCACTTTCATTCATACAGTGGAGCAGGTCTCTGTTCCTGAAACATGCAGGGTAGCAGACCCATCTAGCTTCCCCACCCCCTCTGACAATTAAATCTCCCTCCTCAAATACAATGATCTGAACTGTACAACCATACACTATGCTTTTAAGTGACAAATGGATACAGATTTCCTTGTGTCATGTAAATATATCCAAACCAACTGGGAATGGTTTCTGTATCCTGTACCTATTTAGTCCAGGGAGACTCCACATGTTGACATGACACCGAAACTCTAAATTCTCAGTTGCCTGCAGCCCCTTACCCCCCTTATTCACATTCCTCATACCCCACTCACTCCTCCCAGTGCTTCCTGCTCCACGCTCCACCATCTATACCTCTAACGCAAAATAACTTCTGCTGGTCATTTCATAGTAAAATCAAGGAAGTCAAAGGAACGAGAAACAAAAGTGTAAAGATACCTCTTTGCTGAAGGTAAGAGGCAATGGCTCGCTGGGGATCTCAGGTTGAGTCCGTGCTTCTGGACTTGGACTTCGTGACTGCTGGCTACTGCTCCCAGACTCACTGGAGGAATCAGATCCTGAAGAGCCTGAGCTGGAATGTCTTGCCCTCCTGCCATGTGTGTGTGTGCGCTGCTCTGACAGGCTGTCAGACAACACCCACATACACATATACATAGGTATGAGTAATAAATCGTTATGCATATAAGGTTCATAAAACATGTACAAGGCAAACATGATGTAAACAAACAAAACATGCTGATTTAAAAAAAAAAAACTGCGGAATGCACATTCATATTGAATGACTCATCATATTGGATTGAACTGAGACCACAATAAATGCTTAAATAAGTTCATATTTGAATTCCTAATGGATTAACATCCTAGTTTAAAAACACAAACATGAACACTTACTTGTGATGTTCAGACCACGAAGCAGTTTGTTGAGGTCCCTTTATAAAAACAAATAAATATCAAGTTTTAAGTATTTTAATTCAGATATTCACTGATCCAACAGAGCACAACTAAACTAAAGGTCAACTAATAGATACCTTGGAGCATACTACGATGATAAGCCAACTTGCTGTGACTCATATGCCAAAAGTACAATGCTTAATGTGCGCACACACACGTACACTGACTAGGTACTCCACACCCCAGAACAACTGGAGTTAATAGCTCTGCTCTAAAAACATTTATCCATGTTGTTACAGACTAAAAGCAGTCCTAAATAAAAAAATTTAAGGAAGACATATAGGGACTAGGTCACATCAAAGAGTCAAAAGTCATATCATACTGTATGCATGTCCACACAAAGGATACTGTGTCTCTCAGACAGTCCATAGAATTGCTGCAATTGAACTGTTGTTGACCCTGAGCCAGAACAGTGGAAACAGACACTCACTCTTTTGACTTATTTATTTTTCTCTATTCAACCTATTGTCAGGTAATATTTGGAAAGACATCAACTGACAAGCATTCATAAATAATCAAGCACAAAAAAGTGAAAGGGTGTCCAACTATGAATGCCACATTTCTTGGCCAGACACTCAGCAGACCAAGGGTGTTTTCCACTAGTCATTAAAAAACCAAAACGTGAGCCTGAAAGGGAGAAATGCATCTTTGGATTCTGTTTCCAATTAATTCTCCACCAAATGGAATGTGAAGAGTCAAAGTGGATGCAACACCATTCCATTAATGACAATATCTTCACCTTGTGGAGTGTGCTTACTCCATTCTTTATGCCATGGAAGAAGTACTTGGAAGTTTTTTGTCTGATCAGCCATTTGGTTAACAAGTTTATACTGGCTGCAATCAAAGGTTATCCAGAATCTCATCACTCCTGTGGCTCCATTTCTACCATTGTGAAGCAATAAAAAACTGGTCTTCTGAAATATTCTTCTAAACCTGTATTACTGTATTTAAAACTCTGTGTTTGGTTTTGCTCATGGTGTTACACATTGTGTGTATAACCAGCCAATAATGAACAGTGATGCAATCCTCATTCCAGAGCACCAATAGTTCCTATTTAGGAAAGGCACCAATAACTATACAATTAAACCTTGATACTGGACAAATGGCCAATGGGACAAAAACAGTTCCAGTTTTCTGATGCTGAAAGTTCTGGTATTTTGTGAAGTGGAAAAAAGGCCTAAGACTTTTAAATGCCCATACCTTGTCACTGTCATCCTCATCACTACTGAGCTTCAGGTCATCAGCAAGCATGCTGAAAAGGCAAAACAACAAATGGTTAGCTGAGCATAGTGAAAAGAGCAGTTAGGATCTGGATGATGACTATACTCCCAAAACACACTCATAAACGCACTCCTCTGACTTTGAATTGCTGTGGTTTGGTTGTGTGCGACTGGGCTCTGTCTGCTTGTGTTAATCTCTTCTTTAATAACTCCATGGGGTTTATGCACTTAATGACTTATGGAGCTGGGATAGGACAGAGCTAGAGTACATACCTTAACCTTCCACGTGAAATCAACCTCAAAACAGCAGCTGATATCAAGCTGTAAAATTCTTATTCTAATGTCCCCCCACTTTCCTTCTAGTTCTTTCTCTTTCTCATACTTATTCACTGCTTTGTTCTATTTCTGTGTACTGTATGTCTAAAATGCACAAGCTCATGTGTAACAATGAAAGTTGATATACAGTGCTGTGACAAAGTATTTGCCCAATTCCTAATTCCTTCTATGTCTGCTAATTTCTGAGTTTTAGGTCACAAACTGACAAGTGGACATTATCCTTCAGGGTTTTCAGATAGAGAGCAGAATTCATGGTTCCATCAATAATGACAAGTCCTACAGGTCCTGCAGAAGCAAAGCAGCCCCAGAACATCACACTACCACCACCATGTTCTGGTACTGTACTGTACTTGACATACTGTAGTATGGTGTTCTAATGGTGGAATGCAGTTTTAGCTTGACACCAATTTACAAGAGTGCTTAGTCCTTGGAATAATTTGCAATATCTAAAGTTAAGGCTGGTAGACCTGAATTCAAGCTGCTAGAACAACAAGTATTCCTAAACTACACAAAGATGTAACAGGAGCCATGTCTTCCAAAAAGTTCCATCTTTGACTCATCAGTCCACAGAATATAATCCCAAAAGTCTTCTGGGTCATCTAGATGTTTTTGGCAGATGTGAAATGAGCCTTTGTGTTCTTTTTGGTCAGCAGTGTTTTGAGCCTTGCAGTGTTCCCATGGATGCCATTTTTGCCCTGGGTCTTTCTTATTGTGGAATTATGCTCATTGACAGTAACTGAGGTAAGTGACATCTGCAGGTGTTTAGATGTTCATTTCGGTTCTTTTATGACCTCTTGGATGAGTTATTGATGGGCTCAGGGTGATATTTAGGTAGACCAGCCACTCTTGGAAAGGTTCGCCACTGTTCAAACTTTTCTCCATTTGTGGATAACGGCTTTCACTGTGGTTCACTGGAGTCCCAGAGCCTCAGCACGGGCTTTGTAACACTTTCCAGAATGGTAGATTTCAGTGACTTTCTTTCACATCTTTCACATCATCTTTAGACCATGGCATCATGTGCTGTTTTTGAGACCTTGAGACCTATCCTGTTTCACATTGCCAGATTCACATTCTATTTAAGTGATGTTTAGATTCAACAGGTCTGGCACTAATCATGTCTGGGTGTGGCTAGTGAAATTAAACCCAACAGTCAACTGAATTTAGTTAACTGGTTGATTTGGTAGCTAAGGGTGATATAGGTTTTGAATAAATATTTATCTCCAGTAAATGGAATGATTATTTAAAAGCTGCATTGTGTGGTTACTCGTGTTGTCCTTATCTTATATTAAAATTAGTTTGATGATATGAAACATTTAAAATTGACAAATTAGCAAAGAATATAAAAAATTGTGAAGGGATCAAATACTTTGTCATGGCAAACTGTGGTTTACAAACAAAACTTGTTACAAAAGACATTACTCTGTTTAACATTTCTTTATTTTCTCTTAAATTTGAACCTGTTGAGTTGGCTGTATTTTGTATATATTATGGCTTTACACATTTCAATCCACTGAAGATACAGGCAAAACTGGCAATCTAATGGCAATCCACACAGACTGTTAAACCCTTAGAGTGAGAAGGGGTGGGGTCATGTTTATATATTTTGGTAGGGACCAAAGCAGCAGCCTCCTAAGCATGAAAATTTTACTGAGATAATTACCATATACCATTAATTAGCTGCTAATTAGAACATCCTCCAAACTGGATAGTAAGATATACACTGAAGTACAAGAAAAACTGGTATAGCTGTTAATACTTGGTAGGTCTCCCATGAGATCTTGGATGGAAAGTTGCACAGTTCTTACATTGAGGTTTGTTGAGGTCCCAGTATTGAATTCCGATGTTACTTGGGGCTGTGTGGAGTTTGCATGTTCTCCCCGTGTTTGCGTGGGTTTCCTCCGGGTACTCCGGTTTCCTCCCACAGTCCAAA
>JANCOA010000053.1:17527683-17540472 GCA_024363135.1 Leptodoras oyakawai | reverse complement strand
AACAATAATTAAATAAAAAAATGCCCTAGCTCAGTGAGATGGATGTGACTGTCTTTCACTGCACAGTTTTTCCTATCCTTGGTGTAATTGGAGACAAACAAGTCATCCTCCACATCAAGTTGAGCTCTGTACTTTGTCTTTATTGCCATCGTGGTTGAGAAATATGTCTCGCAAAGATACGTTGTTGGGCAACAGTACCCTCATGGCCTGAAGTGTTAGTTCCTTCTATTCATTACCAATGTTGGCCCAAAATTCTGCTGGAGTATGCTGTTAAAATTTTACAAAAAAAACAACAAAAAAAAACAAAACAAAAAACTGCATACCATACCAAAACATACCAGCTTTTCTGCGGCCCCCCTAGTGCCCTCTTGCGGCCCCCTGGGGGGCCCCGGCCCCCAGTTTGAGAACCGCTGTATTAGAGTATTTCTTTTTATCACATTAGACAGGGATGTCAAACCTTTTGAAGTGATATTTATTTTTTTCTCCTTGTTTAATGTTATACACTATTCGATTAACTTGCACTATTACATTGTGTAATCAAGCAACTCTCATGGCACTGTTGCATGCCTTTCAGGAAAGGAATGAACGTTACCTCATGCTTTTCCCTCATGTTCTACTTATCCTCTCGGCCAGTCCAAGGATGAGCGGCTTCATCTACCAGGTCAGAATTTTGTCATCATGCTTCATCCAACTAAATAAGAAGGATATAGGGATTCAGCTCCACTCCCAGTTCTACTCTTAGATATTACAATTTATCCACTTTCTTTCTCACAGGGCAAGCTGCCTTTGAGTGGAATGACAATAACTCCCTTGGAGGACAGTGAAAGCCACAAAAATGCTTTTGAGCTCTCAGGTAAAAAGCTGTTTTTTTTTTTTTTTTTTTTTTCCCCCCAATTTTAACAGAAAACATACAGTGCCAAGGTGGATGCCTTGGAATGGTTTGTTTTAGTTGGTGTGTGGTCCATCACTGCAGGTTGCATGTTTGAGAGGCTGCAGGTTGTCTGCTTTAATAAGCATGATCAACAGGATTGGCTGGAGCACCTGAACCGACAGACCAAACACACCACCATGACAGCCCCAAGCATGAAGCCACTCACAGTCCCTTGCCACACGGTGAGTTTCTGATTATAGGACATAAATTAGGCCTCAAAGTATCAGCAAAATAAGATCTGAATGTCTGCATGCCGTGACTACGGAATGTATGCTTTCAAATTCATATATTGCCCATTCACCAGAACATAGTTCATTGATTCATTCATTATCTACGCTGCTTATCCTACTACTGGGTTGTGGGTGTGCTGGAGCCTGTCCCAGTTCTCATTGGGCAGAAGGCTGGAAAACACCCTGGACAGGTCACCAAACCATTACCAGGCAGACACACAGACACATTCATACCTGCAATATAGCATCTCCAGGTCACCTGACTGCTTGTCTTTGGTCTGTGGGAGAAAACCAGGACTCCTGTAGGAAACTCCACAGAGAAAGGGTCCTGTTCTGGTCTGTGCTTCTTGCTGTGAGGTGACAGCGCCACCCACTACACCACTGTGCCACCACCAGAACATAGTTTATTTTTGATTGTCTAAAGTGTACGAAAGCCATATAGTTTTATTTTCAAACTTATGTTTTAATGTAGACAATTTTAAATAATTGGCACCCCTACAGGTAATATTAGGTGGAGACTCCTTTGAAGTGAATAATTTCACTCTCTCACTTTAATGTCTAAGTTTAGAGACACTTAAAAAGGATCTTTCACACTCCTCCTTACAGAGCATTTCAGGCTCTCTAGTATTACATTTACATTTAAGGCATTTGGCAGACACCCTTATCCAGAGTGACTTACATTTATCTCATTTTATACAACTAAGCAGTTGCGGGTTAGGGGCCTTGCTCAGGGACCCAACAGTGGCAGCTTGGTAGTATTCCTAGGTTTGCACATGTGGACTGCAGAACTCAAATTTTCTCAAAAAGAGACAGTGTCCATTGTTAAAAGCGCTTTAGAAATAAATAAAGTTGAATTGAAAATGAAGTCCTTTGTTTGGGTTTATGGGAAATAGTTAGACGAACATTTTGACTTTAGTCTGTCATCAGCTCCTAACTTCCTGGCAGGTATGAGCAGATGTTGGGTCTAATTATCCTGATTCTTTTTCACTTGAATGACCACCATATTTTACAGTGGCTTATCTGGTGCTTTTCATTGTATGTAGTCTTATTTTTCTACCAGGCTAAGTTTGTTTCATTTCACCATAACACATTTTAGTAGTTGAAATTCAGGAGCAGGTGCCAAAAATTCTGGAGCTGAATGTATAATGCCTTTGGAACTATGGTGCAACATACAAGAGTGGCCCTGAGCAAAGCCTACATGAAGTGCAAATAATGTGACAAACGTATGACAAGACAAACTACAGCTGTATAAGACCGATTTAGTTTAACCTAGTATATTTTTTCCTGTTTCCTTACATTAACAAATTTCTCTCTCCTTCTGCTATAGCTCCCGTCCCATCCTCTAACTCCATCCAGGCATGCAGAGAGCCGAGGCCTGACTGTGGCTCCTGCCTACCACACACTCCCTCACTCCTCCTCTCATGGAGCTCCACACAGCACTGTAATGTGGGGGCCTCTGGAACCTCCCAAAACCCAGAAACCTTGGAGTCTGAGTTGTCTCAGGCCAGCACCCCCACTCAGACCATCAGCTGCTCTGTGCTATAAAGAGGTCAGTGCATGTTTGGATCATAAAGTCTATCCTGCTGATGACTGTGGGACTAGTGGCATGTGTAGTGCCTCATATTTTCAGATGGTTACTCATACGTATTGTGCACCATGATATAAAGTCTTAAATGTGTACGTTAAGTGTAACTAAAAACTGTATGGATAAAAATCTAAAATGAGAGGCGGACTTGATTAGGTTTGAAAGAATTTATACTGTCAGTGCTTGTAATTCTTTTAAACAAACTTTTTTCTATATGAAAATTAATCTTTCTTTAAAACTCTTATGTAACTGAAGTGTGAACCATCTCCTGCATTTATCCTGTTGCCTCATTTTAAACTCTCTTATTCATCCTGATCCTCTTAATCCTTTGCACTTCTCCAGGACCTCAGTAAAAGCCCCAAAAGTATGAAGAAGCTGCTGCCCAAACGGAAACCTGAAAGGAAGCCATCTGATGAGGAGTTTGCATTGAGGAAAAGTAAGTTGATGGATTTGTCTGTGCTGTTGATAAGAGTTACTGTGGTGACACATGTGTAATTACTCTGTAACTGCAACAGGTACTGTGGCACTGGAAGAGGATGCTCAGATCCTGAAAGTAATCGAGGCCTACTGTACAAGTGCCAAAACCCGACAGACTCTCAATTCAAGTAAGATTAAGTCTGTATATCCATCTTAGGGCTAAGGCTACATAATGCGGTGTCTCTTTGATGTTAACAAATTCACTCTGGTAACAATATCCTCTTTTTCTCTTTCCTCTTCAATCTTTTTTGACATTATTTATTTATTCATTATTAATCCCATTCTGTTTTTTTAATCCTTTTTTAAACATTTACATATAACCATTTTTCTGTTTACATTTCCATCTTTCCACCTTGGTTACACTTTTTACTTATCTTTTTATCCATATGGTTTTTGCCATCACACGTATTACCATTGCATTTTGGGGAAATCTCCCATGCTTCTTTCATATGATTGGACTATCCACCCCTGCTGTGGCTGGTGTGCTGTCTCCTCTGCCCACCTCAGCGTGGCAGGGCACTGATCTGATGCATAACCATGTGTTGGATCAGTCAAGCATGGAGTGTATGGGCCGCCGCAGCAGCATCTCTCGGCCCGAGGGCAGCTCGGACCTTTCAGAGGACTCGGACTATGACAGTATATGGACGGCTCACTCTTACAGGATGGGGCCGGTATCCCGTAAGAGCTGCAGCTCCTACATCTCCCATCAGAACTAAACTCCCTCACTTGTACTATTTAACTCCATTTGCTTTATTTTATTTATTTAATTTATTTTGATGCTTATTTATATTTTTATTTATTATATTTATGTCTTTTCACTTGCCTGTATTATTCCTCACTCCCTGTCCTCTTTGTGCACTTATCCAAATTGGTCCTTGTTGCCTTGATACCTTTTTTGCCTGTTATTTTGATGTCCCCGCACTTGATAGTTGGGGAATATGCCTTTCTCTGTCTCTAACTAGTATTTCATCAGTAAGAATAAAGGACATTTGTTTGTGGATGTTTGAAACAGAATCTGGTCCTGCTAAAAATGATAACAACAACAACTTTGTAAATATTTTAGTATTTGTCATATATTTGAAATGTGAAGTATTATTGTTTACCTAAGGGAAGCATTGGACACAAGAATTCCAGCTTCATGTTTTTCAGGATGCAAGACAATAGAAGAGTTGCTACTTTGGACAGTATTAGTGGGTGTACTGCTGTCTTTTATTTATGTATTTATTTTTGACTTGTACAATACATGCATTTTTTTATTTTTATATGTTACATGTATGTTCATAATAATGTCTACATGTTGTATGATTGTTTGGCAAAATATGCTGAATTTTAATGTCCTTTCAAAAAGTTGTTTGGTTTCAAACCAGGTATGTGGTTTGTGGTTCTTTGTTACTCATTTGAAACTCTGTGAGTACCTGTAGTGTTTTAAGATGAACTTTTTCTCTCTCGCGTATGATTTTGTTTCTCAGACAAAAAGAGACGTACATATTGCCAGTTACAAAAGTACTTGAACAAAGAATAAGAATATAACTCTTCATGTTGTATGGTAATCCTTGTGACCAAGTTCTCTTCTGTGGTAAAACGAAAAAAAAAATAGACAAGAAATTCAAAACACTTGCTGCCCTTTTGTCTGTTGTACTGTGCTGGTATTCCGATTCCCTGTACAACTCAGAAGTCAGTGATGTTTACGTGGTTCAAAAATAAGATATAATTGTGTTCATTACACATGTATATATACATACATATATACTTGCAGATTCCAGTATGACAGAGCAGTCACTGTAATATACATTTTCAATAAATATTGGCTTTGTTAGACTATTGTCAATATTTTTGTCCTTTCTAGGGAAACCATAATTTTCTTCTTAATTTACCTTATTTAAATATGTTCTTTATTAGTTATGAGAACTGTCATAAATGTCATAAAAAAAGAATTTTCCTGTCTTGACATTTCCTCTCTGTATGACTAACCTGTCTTACTTCAGTTTCCTGCACTGTTCTTCTAATCTTATCCTTTCACTGTTTCAGAGCACACGTGTCTCTTTTAACTGTTCTCATCAGTCAGTCCTTCACATAGAGATGTGCAGAAACCAAACTGCAGGACTTTTCTTTTGGAACAGGACAGAGGAGAGACACTGCTCCAGCCTTGATACTACCTGCAGAGGAGAAGTTAATTGTTGAGGAGATCAAAAGCAATGGACAGACTGTTATGGAAGAGAAGTAAGATTATGTGTTGCAATATAACATTTTATTTTTTTCACAAATTCCTTTCCCTGCTGGGAAAATGTTAGATGAACCGTTTGTACTTGTGTATAATAAATTAGATTTCAATGCCCTACAATACCATCGAAATAAGTCATTTGAACTCTTGCAGGAGTCTCGTAGATGTTGTTTATTCACTAAGAGACGAAGTTCAAGAACTTAAACAGGTGCGTGTGGACTGATCTTTCTGTCCCTTTCTCTGTGGTTATATTAAAAGTTACATTTTAATATATCTTGATATGGTTATATGACTTAATCGATCAACAGGACAATAATAAAATGAAGCGATTTCTGGAAGAGGAGCAGCGAACACGTAAAAATCTGGAGAGAATTGTACGTAAGGTTCTAAAGAATATGAATGACCCGTCTTGGGATGAGACCAATTTGTAAGATCATGAGAAAGCATCTTGCATGTTTTGTAACATTTGTGGTGATTTTTATAAAAAATGTGATTAAATTTGATTAAATTAGATTTTTAAATTACGAATATAGATTAACTCTCACCTCTATCATGCATTTATGACATGCAGATGCTTGTTTGGCCAGAGGTTTGTGGACATCTGACCTTTGCACTCTTACATGCTTTTGGAACAGCCCATTCCAGATTTAGTAATGTGCTGCAATAATAACCTCCATGCTTCTGGGAAGTCTTTCCATTTGATTTTGGAGAACGACAGTGGGAATTTGCTGATTCACTCACAAGAGCATTAGAGAGGTCTGGCATTGATGTTGAGCGAGCAGGCCTGGGGTGCTGTCAGTGTTCCACTTTCTCCCAAAGGTATAGAATGGTGTTGAGCTCGGGGCTCTGTGCAGGCCACAGAAGTTCATTCTGGAAACTCTGGAAAACTGCCTTCATGGACTTCACTTTGGGCCATTGTTATACTAGAACCTGTTGTTAACGCTGGTCTCATAAATCCAGTGAAGGGAAATTGTAATGCTACAGCACACAAACATATCCTATTCAGTTGTGCGCTTCGAGCTTTGTGTAAAGAGTTTGGGGAAGAACCATGTGTTCAGGTGTCCACAAACATTTGGTAATATAGTGTACTTTTTAGCTCTGGTTGTGGTTATCTGACATGAACTCTTCCTGGTTTACTTCAGCAACTATACTGGTGCAGGAAAACTCCTCACTGAGAATTGTACATATTACTTCTGTGCATTGTTTTAACTGTAAACTTATGTTTAGAGATGCTCCATATGTGTAATATGTAAATACTACAAAGCTATGCTACACAAAGCAAATGTCCAAAGTGTCCTGGAACTAACCCTATAACAAATAATTCAGCTAGTTTTCAATACACTCCAGTATTTAATGAATGCAAATGATTTTTTTTTTTAAGTTATGATGTATGTTAGGGGTTTTCATGAACCAATTAATGCCGTGGAGGGCCTTTTTTAAATAGAGAACTAAATGTTATTCATCGCTATATTAATAATAGCCCTTGAAACCTGATTCTATACCACTTGCAGCTGCATTATGTTTGGATTCACCTTTCTGTGAATGCTCACGGAGGACAGTTATGACTCACCAAAACATTTTCACTGTATTTAATGATGACCCTTAACCTCCACACTACTCCCTTTGTCATTGTAAATTCTGTAAATAAAGATGTTTTCCTAAAATGGGATTAATTTGAAAAATCTTTGTACTCTCTCTGTTTATATAATGTCCTATACTTTAACATTAACAGTAATTATTTTATTTTAATCAGGTGTCACTGTTGAGCAGCAAAGTATACAAGTTAGACTGTAAAAGTAATATATGAGTTTAAACCAGTGGGATCTCTACACTTAGTTCCTGAAGGGGAGGCCAATGGTTTTCTGATGGTTTTGTGCCTTTGTCTCTTTTCCCTGTACAGCAGTGCAGGATGAAGGTTGTGCATACACCAGGACCTATTACACTGACAAGGCAATCTAGGCTCTTTGTGGGCGATGATTCTACTTCATTGATTTACAATGGAAAGGATATAATTTTGCTGGTGTTGGCAAAAAGCTCAAATGTCAGCCTTTTCAGAATGCCAGCATTGCCTTGTTCGTGGATGAATGAGGAGAAAGTCACCTTTTGTCTCCTGTTAAATATTCCTGCATAAATACAAAGGGCCATAATGCCATCCTGATAAAATGGAAGCTCTGATTTATCCCGATTTATCCTTTAGTGTGTAGATAAAACCTGGAGATAAATGCCAGGTTGGCCTTTTCATATTTTGTTCACTTCTATTCTTTTGCATTTTTTTTTTTAGATCTTATTCAGTTTAGACGACAGTTGCTTTCTGTGCTCATATTATTCATAAGACAACTGTCTCCTACACCAAATAACAGGAATATTATTATAAATGAACACAGCATGATGTGTTCCCTTCTTTATCTTAACAATAGATCATTTTTCTAGCTGTCTTTCCAATCTTTAGCATAAGTCTAAGTATTACTAAAACCTCAGGGTACAGAATGAGGAGCAGAAGTTTAGGACAATTCTAGCAACACCTGTAGCGTGTGATGTTGCTCTATTTGACTTAAGTTTCAGGTATTAATACCTCCACTGTTACTGACAGTGAACTATAATGGCTGTCTTTGAGGGCATGAGTGAAAGGGACAGCAGGACTCTGTGGACATTGAATCAATTAGCTTTTGACCAACCTATACACACACTCACACACACACTTCTAAGACCCTGTCTTTTCCTTTCTTCCCCTGGGTCTATTCAGTAGCTTGTGATCATTTAGATTTGACATGCATTGTGGCTGAGCTTGTCTTCCTCTTTTGCTCTCTCCCTCTTTTGCTACTGTCTGTCATTAATTTCCAGGCTTTACAATTTGCCAAAAAGAAAGAGAAAGGAGAGTGAGGGACGGATGGATGGATAAGAGCTCAGTGTCCTTTTGAAAGGGTTTGTTATTGCAGAAAAAACAGCCGCCCAATAATTTTTCGTCAATGTTTAACTCTAAAAGCCTTTCCCCGTCAGCTTTGAAAAGAAGAGCAATAAAGCCCTATTGAAAAGGACTGAATAAAAACAGTCCTCTGGGGCTTTGACCAAAGGGCTTCTTTTCCTCTGCCTCTAATCAAATAGGAACTGAAATGAATTAGTTTTCTTATGAAAATAGCCTTTGTTGGCGGGGAGGCCAGTAATTCATAAACAATACGCAGTGTCATTGTGTGCATAGTAATATATTCATGCTGTGGAGAGGCTAGAAGGCAGTACTATGGCTCTGTGCATGAGGAGAGAAGAGGATGGATTACTCCTGGACTTTATAAACAGCTTGCTCAGTGAGTGATTCTCTTCACTTGTAAGCTCTCAGTCTTGTGATCTCTGATTTCATTTTGTCCTTTGCATCTTTTTCTTACATTCTCATATTCCATATGTTTTCTTTCCCTCACAGTTTTTCTTTCTGCACCCCACCAAAGAAGTCTCAGATTTTTTCTCTTCTTTTTTTGACATTCAAGCAATGTGTCTGTGATTTGGAGCTTACGTTTAACTCTCATCCCTCCCTTTCCTGGAGGCAGAGGACCTTTTCCCCCCCTTTACACCTAACAAAGTAAGCTGTAGTGCTGGATTTGTCTCCTAAATCTTCATCTGCATTCCCTAGTGGATACTAATGGACTAATGTGACTACAGGAGTGGGAAGAGTGATTGGTGTCTTGAGGGAATATGTGCTGCCTGTCATCACAGTGCAGGTGGAACGTAGGAAACAGACGGTGTGGATGGAATAAGAGAAAAAAGGAAGCAAGAGGATGGAATACAAACTTGAGGATGTGTATTTTCTATTGCAGGGTGTTTAGTGCTGGTACATGGACACCTGATGAGGGAGCTACTTGACAAAAATAAGGAATAGTTAGTAATTGTCTTCATTAACATCTTCAGACAAATGTGATTGCAAGCTGCAAACAGTTCCTGACATCTGACCACATTTACTTATTAACAGCTTTTTTTCCCCTTCTGCTATTTCAAGTCAGTGGAATTACATATCCTGCCAAAATTCTCATATGGCTCCTGTAAGAAGAAACATGAGGAAATGATTGGAAGCCCATCCAAGAAACCAACGCTCTCTCTGCATTCTCTGCATCTTCTGACATTACTCCTGAGGCTGATATCTGCAACCCTTAAAAAAAAAAAGACCAACACTTAATATGGAGGAATTTATCCTTAGCCTTTGGTGCTGTTGAAAAGCCAGCTACTAGTGCATGAGCTAAAAAATCTAGCTTACTCCAAAAAGAAGAAAAGCTTCTCAGGACCATGTGGTGGAAATAGTTTGATTTGAAAATAAACCTCTTGGAGCTGTGGCATGTCCAGTAAATCAGCTTAACAAGTAAGTGAGTGTTTCGTGTTCTTTAGGCTCAGGTGAAGAATGTATTGATTTTTAGTGAACATTTGCTAATGATTCTCCTCAATCATTTCACTTTTCAGTAATTGATAGTGATTACAGTCATTGATATGGGCGTTTGTTCGAGTCGGTTAATTTTGAATCGCAGTAATTGTTGTTTGTACTTTGTTCAGAAGCCACAGCAGGAGTCGACAGGCACCTCCGCTAAAAAGCAAAGACGTTTTGTTGTATATGAACCAGGTTTCCCAGACCGTCGGCTACTGCTGATGAAACATTGTACACTTCTTGTGTTAAGAGTAGCACTGATTCGAGGCACGTAATTAAATGCAGTTGCTGTTAGTTTCCAGCTCATATTGGAGCTAAACGTGGCCAAAAGTATCAAACATTACCATCTACCACAACACAGGTAAAGCTGCTCACGCTGGCAGACCTCCCTCCGGTAAGTACTGGTCGTAAGGAACCAGTTCCTGAATGATAGAGCTACATGATAGATAAGTTAGGTTATTGTTAACAAAACATCACAACACTAATGCAATTGGAAAACCTCAAACATTTAGACACTGTTCTATTAAATAATGTGGGAGCTGGAAAATATCTTCCCAACCGGCAAAGCTGGTCTACCTGTTTGACCAGTCCGGCAAAATGTCCTGCCAGCTGGTCGCTCAGAATAAGTTCCGATTTCCGGGTGGGTTTTTCTTGTCTCTGAAATGTCTTAATGTCTGCTGCGAAAGAGTTCTGTTTTATTTCT
Organism: Leptodoras oyakawai; assembly: GCA_024363135.1. Lineage (NCBI taxonomy): Eukaryota > Metazoa > Chordata > Actinopteri > Siluriformes > Doradidae > Leptodoras > Leptodoras oyakawai. The sequence goes on along the minus strand of JANCOA010000053.1, from coordinate 17,529,926 downwards.
GCTACACACCTGAATAAGTGTCTGCCGCGTCTCGGTTCTGTAGCATGGAGCAGAAAAGAAAAATAAAACTTGTTGTAGTGGTAATATTCGGACAGCAGAGGGCAGAGTTGTACTGAGGGAAATTATAGCGGGTAAATAAGACGGCAAAACGGGCTTATTCACAGACTCAGAAGAGGTGCATTTGTAATATTTTAACAGTCTTTCTTGAGAAAACAAAATACACGTTTTAAAACACAAATATCGTTTTAATAGTTACAAGTGAGAAATAGTAGCACTATATGTTTCTGCTGCCAAATATCTCATATCTGTAAGCACCGTATTTAAGTTTCCAACCACTAGATGGCGCTCTTGATACATTTTTTTTTTAAGTCTTGCCGCACTTGTACGCTATCCCTGTTATACGCTATACCGCTACATCTTCCAGCAGGGCAATGATGTGGACCTGGATGGGTTTTGGCCTCCCAGTAAAATCCACGTGTAACTAAAACAGTTATAAGGTTAGAAGTCTTCGTAGCCTGTTACTTTAAATCTGTTTGCAGTGGAAACGCAGGAGTAAATTGAATGTCCTAAACGGATTTGCAGTTTTTGTGTATACACAAAATGTATAGGCTATATCAGGCTTGTACCCAGTCCAAACCTATCTAAATCATGCCCAATGATGTGTTTAACACTGTTTTGGTGGCACCCTCACATTTGCTGGCTTAAATATTTATTATATTTCCTAAAACTGTAGAATATTCTATAGACACACAAGTATACCTACTCCAAAGGGAAACAGGAGTGGAAAAATGGGTACTAAACTGTACCTTTCCTTGTTGCTGTTGTGGTACCCTAAAGAATATGCCTTCTGTATGTTTAGTATGTATAGCTGCATGTAGTTAACCTTCAAAGCTTTACTACTTAGAGTCCACTTTATGTACCTTAAATCAGTTTAAAATGACACCATATCCACATTTCCAGGTAGAAGATACACAACTTTATCAGGTTCCACATCATACATTGTCCACAATGCTGATTATGTTGGAATGTATTTGAATTGTATTTCTCTAGTCAAAAGATGAGTAAGAGTTACAGTGTCTATGGGTGTTTCTATAACCAAGGTTAAAAGCGCTTAGCCCTCCAACTTTTTCCCTGTTAGCTGATGGGATGTTGTTATCAAGCTTCACAACAAGCAGCGGGTGGTTTGCAACAATTGAGTGTGTTAGAGCAGGAAAAACACTGAAATGTATAGGACAGGGGTACTCCACGACCCAGGCTGGGAATCTGTGAAGTACAAGAAGCAATATCTGACTTCAAACTGTGCTTTTTTTTGAGCTGTATCCATGATGACACATCCACCCTCCCCTTGCCCTTTCTCAGTCTCAGGCTTATTCGCTGAGTATTTTATTGACAGGTGTCCAGATGTCACCCTTAAGTAAGCAATTTTTATACGCTTCTTGGTCCACTTCCTTTCACTTTCCGTGTGTATTGTAGGACCTCGGTCTACTCGTGTGTTTGTGCCAGTCTTCTCTCTTCCACTTTATCTCTGACCTGATTACTTGCTTATTCATTTACTTATCCATTGCCCTTTTATAACTGATACACATTACCAGGGACAGACACTCTGTATAGAGGCCAACTGCAGAGATGGCAGGCCATCAGTTTTAGCTTTAAGACTGTATTAATCCATCTCCTCAGCCTATATAGTAGAGTGCTGTACCTGAGTTTCTGTCATATGAGAGCATCACAGAGGAGATTCAATCAGAGTAATGGTCAGAGTCTCACAGTGCATTTGTATCGATCCTTGGGATATTGTATTGGCTGCTTTAGTGAAAAGGAAATTGCGTGCTATTTTCTAGTCGTCACAGTCTATTTGTCATTTAGAATTTGAACATCCTGTTCTGTGGCTTGAATATGAATTTTAAGACTAGCCTTTTTGGCATGCTTGCTTGCATGCCAGTATCCATTTAGGTATAATGCATATGTGCTTTAATATGTACATAGTTTGTATAGTTTGGCCAGTTTAAAATTCCTTCATGTTTTTACTTTAAGTCTATTCAGCAGGGAATAAAGTCTAACTGGTGTCTTGAGTTTCAGTATTAATAAAGTAATGGAAGTGTGGGATTCACTTAACTCACACAGGTTCTAAATCAAATGTATGCAAGATCTCAAGTTTCCAAATTCCACACCCTGTCTAGGGTTGTTCCTGCCTTGTGCCCTATGTGGCCGGTTAGGCACCGGCTCCCCCGTGACCCTGAAAAGGA
>JANCOA010000053.1:17419781-17432642 GCA_024363135.1 Leptodoras oyakawai | reverse complement strand
GGCTGGGCACCGGCTCCCCCGTGACCCCGTAACTGGGAATAAGCGGTACAGATAATGACTGACTGACTGACTGACAATTTGGTTATTAGCAACAGAAACATAATATCTTAAGAACTTTTGAGAAGAGACATGTTTATTTTTTCCGGTTTTGATGCTGGTAAGATATGGCAGAATATTGTGTTTTCAGTTTCTTCTATTTTAGATTAGTTATCCTCCTATATTCCTAGTTATTGAGGGATTTATTTCTCATATGAAATACTTACATGTCCACTATTCCCAGGTTCAATCTGTGGTGAGTATATATCTATCGCAATTTAGTCAGGTTAACATAACACATGCCTCTAAAATCTCTTAATTATTCAACTAGGTTGAGATCTCATACATGTGAAAGCCATAGCATATGATTTACATAATTTTTATTTTGATCAAACCACTCAGTGAACCCTTATGTCCTGTGGTTGTGACCATGCTCATCAGGGTAGAATAATAATAACATAAGAATGTTGTATTGATTGCAGTGATGCTGCAATCTAAGGGGACAAGTGGAGGCAAACCATGTCAGGAAAATAAATAAACACCACCCCCAAAGCATAGCAGTACATATACCGTTCAACATTAAAACCACCTGCCTAATATTGTGTACCTTCCCCTGTGTGGCCAAGTAGCTCTGATGGGTCAAGTCATGGATTCCACAATACCTTTGAAGGTGTGCTGTGATATTTGGCACCAAAGGTTTAACAGCAGATCCTTTAAATCCTTTAGGGTGTGAGATTGGGCCTCCATGGATCAGACATTGTCCAGCACATCCCAGAGATGCATAGTTGGAATGAGATCTGGGGAATCTGGAGGCAAAGACAACACCCTGAACACTTTGTCATGTTCCTCAAACCCTTCCTGAGCAATTTTTTGCAGTGTGACAGGGTGCATTATCCTGTTGAAAGAGGCCACTGCCATTACGGAATAGCGTTGCCATGAAGGGGTGTACTTGTTCTGCAACAATGTTTAGGTAGGTGGTTAATGTCAAAGTAACATCTACATGAATGCCCAGACCCAAGACTGCCCAGCACAACATTCCCATCAATCAGTCTCTGCTGGCTTTCCTTCAGCCCATAGTGCATGCTGGCATCATTTATTCCCCAGGGAAATGACATACATTGTCCACACAATGTAAAAGACAACATGGTTCATCAGACCAGGCCACCTTCTTTCATTGCTCCATGGTCCAGTTCTGATGATAAAGGGGCAATGTAGCTCAGTGGTTAAGGTGTTGGACTACTGACCAGAAGTTTCTGAGTTCAAATTACACCAGAGCCAAGCTGCACCGCTGGGCTCCTGAGCAAGGCTCTTAACCCTCACCTGCTTAGCTGTGTACATGAGCTAAATGTAAATCACTCTGGATAAGGGCGTCTGCCAAATGCCATAAATGTAAATGATGCTCCCATGCCCATTGCAGGGGTTTTCAGGGGTGGACAGAGATCAATATGGGTATTCTGACCAGCCTGTGGTTAAATAGCCCCATATGCAGCAACTTGCAATGCACTGTGTGTTCTGACACCTTTCTATCATAACCAGCATTAACCTTTTCAGCAATTTGTGCTACAGTATCTCTTCTGGCTTTTGCTCCCCACACTCATCAGTGAACATTGGGGACACATTACCCTGTCAATGGTTCACTGTTATCCCCATACTGGCACACCCCACTAGCACTGCCATTTTGGAGATTCTCTGACCCAGTTGTCTAGCCATAATCATTAGGCCCTTGTCAAAAATCACTCAGATCCTTACACTTACCTATTCTTTCCTTCTTCCAACACATTAACTTCAAGAGCTGATTGTTCATTTGCTGCCTAATGTCGCATGCCTTGACAGATGCTATTGTAATGAGATAATCAATGTTATTCACTTCACCTGTTAGTGGTTTTAGTTATGACTGATTGGTGTACAGTTTTTATGGTGATAATTTGTCATGCTGATTAAATTAGAAGAGCAGACTGGTTGTTTTAAAAAAGGATGTGGTGATTGAAATCATTGTCTTCTTCTTTTAACCATGGTTACCTCCAAGGAAACATATGCAGTCATCGTTGCTTTGGATCAAAAAGGCATCACAGGCAAGGACATTGCTTTTGCAAAGGCTTTTGGAGGATGGCCTGGTGTCAAGAAGGGCAGAAAAGAAGCCATTTTCTCCAAGAAAAATAACAAGGCCAGACTGACATTTTGCAGGAAGTACAGAGATTGGACTGCAAAGGACTGGGGTAAAGTTATCTTCTCTGATGAAGCCTCCTTCTGACTGTTTGGGACATCTGGAAAAATGATAGTCCAGAGAAGAAAAGGTGAGCGCATCCTGAGACCATTTATGTGTGGGTTGCTTCTCATCCAAGGGAGTGGCTCACTCCCAAAAAGTTAACCAACACTTGTACACCAGATGGGGAAAAATAAGTACACTGTATAATTCAGTAACATGGAACCACGTTTAACAACAATAACTTGAAGTAAACATTTTTCTTAGGAGTTTATCAGTTTCTCACAACATATGGAGATTTTTGGCACACTCTTCTTTACAACATTGCTTCAGTTCATTGTTGCTTGAGGGCATTTATAAATACACAGCTCTCTTTAGATCCCATCACAGCATCTCAATGGGGTTGAGGTCTGGACTTTGGCTTGGCCATTCAAGCAGCTTGATTTTACTTCTTTAGCCATTCAGATGTTGATTTGATTGTGTTCCTTGGACCAATGTCCTGTTGCATGACTCAGTTTTGGCCCAATTTAGGCAGCTACTGCTGGCCTCACATTTATCTAAAAAATATTCTGGTATAAATAAGAGCTCATTGTGGTCTCAATAACTGTAAGACTCCTTGCAGTCCGGTGGCTACAAAGCAACCTGAAATCATCATACCTCCCTGAGGTTTGGGGTGTTTGTGTTGATAAACTTTTTTTGGCTTTCAGCAAATTGGCACAGTGCATGATGATTTTTTGATGGCAGTGGGTCAGTGACGGTCTGTGGAAGCATATGCTTGGACAGTCACACAGTACCCTGACTGCTGTTAGTTACCGGGATTAAATCCTCAGAGCCATTGTCAGACCTTACACTAGTGCAGTGGGCCATGGGTTCCTCCTGGTGCAGGACAATGTCTGGTATCATGTGGTCTGAATATGTAGGCAGTTTCTGGATGATGAAGTCATTGATGCCATTGACTGGACCTCATTTCCCAGACCTGAATCCAACTGAGAACTTTTGGGACATTACGTATCAGTGCCACCAAGTAGTGCCACAGACTGTCCAGGTGCTCACTGATGCACTGATCCAGATCTGGTAGGAGATCCCTCAGGACACCATCCACCTCATCAGGAGTATCGTCTCAGTAGGAACATGCCCAGATATTGGTGGGAGTGCATACAGGCGTGTGGGGTCCAGAAACAGTAGTGAGTCACATTATGAGTTGCTGTGGTGGCATTCATGCATATTAGATCAGCCTGTGACTTCAGTTTTTAACTGAAGTGGATTGATGGGCCCTCAGTGGGTTGATGATTTTGGTTTCCATTCCTATTGTTAACTCATTTTGTTCTCAACAAATTACACAGTTTTGATCAGTAAATATTTTCAGCTTGAATCGTTCATTCATCGAGAGCTGATGTGTATTTAAGTGTTCCCTTGTTGTTGTTGTTGTTGTTTTATCTGTTTAATTTCTTCTTGGCATGATGTAGACACACACCTGAGTGTACTGAACTGTTCTGCTTTTATAGATGTAGCCACACATTTTGATGATTACCTAATATTGTGCATTTCATTAGTAACATCTGGCTGCTAATCACTCTCTTGATGTCTGTGGATAAAGGAAGTGTGTACTTCCCCATCTGGTTTCTGAATGTTGGTTTAATGTTTGGGGGGAAAAAATATTGTATATGGAAATCTGCTGTGCTGTGTTGTATCACTTGAGGTTGTTTAAAGTTGTTTACAGAAGTTGGTGGGGATTTGTTCATACATTGAACAAGGGTACCCCTATGTTAAACATTAGGAATAACGCTCGCTCTTGCTGGAACACTAGACGGCGTTTTTTAAAACAAACAAACAAAACAACAACAACCCCCCCTCAAAAAACCCCCAGCTTATCACTACGCATGCGCAGTGAAAACCAGCCCTGAGCTGTAGACACGCATGCGTGAAAATGTTGCGCATGCGTGGTGTGTAGCGGGCAGGAGACGCAGCTCGGGTGGTGACAGACGCGAGGAAGAGCTAACAGTGAACGGGGGACGAGCGACTGGCAATGGAGAAAGGGGACGGTACGAGAAGAGGGATCATTCTGGAGCCACGAGAACATGTCGCTGATACAGAAAGACGCCGTTTGCACGACTGTTTCTTTACTGAGCTTTTGTTACACAAATAGAAAATATTAAGTGGACTGCACCGCTGATTTGGGGGAAGAACGGCGCGTTGGTTTGGACAGATTAACGTTAGAGAAAAAGGGCAGAATTAGGTGAGCAGTCATTTTCGCTTTCAAAGCTTCCAAAGCAAAGCAAAACAGCTAGCCCACTGTAGAGCACACACACAAAAATAATACTCTTACACTTTTTCTCAGCATGTCTCAGTGTTTTAGGTAACAAACCATTATGCCAGGTTGATTTAACCGGGCTTTTTGTTCTCTTTGTATGTCTGCAAGTCGTGTTTACTGCAGTGCTTGATTGGAGCTTAGTTTGTAATGCCACAGTATTATGACCAAGCTAACCTAATCGGCCTCGGTGATCTTTGCTTATTTAATTATGTCTACTGGTAGCTCAACTTCTTGCTAGTTTTCTTTATTATTGTTCGTGTGAAATGTATTAGAGTTTCTGGGGTGTCCGGCATGTTGCAGGAAGCGTACACGATAACATGCCCAGACTCATATCACACCACCTCATATCATGCGTTAGACCATTGTGCTTTATTATTTATGCCTGTTCAGCTCTGCTTGGTAGCAAAAAGTGCTCCTAAATCATGGGGCCAGCTGACATGCTGTTTATGAGAGTGAACTTGGATGACCTCAGTGACCCAGAGCTGTAGTAGTGGCAGTGCTGAGCGCCTTGTGTGCTGCAGATCAACACACTGATTTATATGATGATATTTCACACATGTTACACTCTATCTGGATGGTTTGCAGAGTATAACCTAGGCTATAGAAATGTTCATCAATTAGTAAACCATTTTATAAATCTTTTGTTTGAACATGCATTTACCTTGCATGTTCATGAATCACCACATATACTCCACAGACCATCTGTTAAATGCTCTACAGAAAAAGAGAAGCATTTGAATTGTTGAATTTCAAATAATAAGCCGGTGAAACGCTCTGTAAAACCATTGAAGCCTGTCTGAATAAAGTGGGACCTGGTGGTGTGTAGGTAGCTGTAGGGTTATTTTGCATTAATCCAAAGCCCATGGACCTACACACTCCGGCAGTGACCTTATGCCTGTTCAACTTTCACTTTTAACATTCAGACATTCAGAGGTCTGTTTACACCCCCACGAAATGCAGTAAACATGGAGAGGTTTATATCACGATCAGACATTTATCTGCTTGTACTTATACAGTCTGGAGGTTTCAGGGTTGCAATTTGTAATTTATATAAGTTCAAAGAATTATTTGAATAACTGTAATCCACAATATTGCTATTGCAGTAAACGTCTTTGCAGTAGCCTTTACTCTAAAAGCCTCAGGAGATGTACACAGTAACAACAGAGGGTTAAGAGAAAAGGTTGAGAGAAAGGGTGAAAGTGTCCAGGGTTTCACTGCAATTCACTGCATTTGTCTTGTAGGCTGTCAAAATTACAAACTGCTCTTTGAAGGTTAAGTGTGTCTGATCCTTTGCCTTTTGAATCTCTTATTCAGTTTATTGGCAATGCAAATCAGTCAGCCAGAAACTCTTGACAGATGACCAGCACTTCATAAATTGTTTCCACCTAGCTTCATTGCTTTATCTCCTGTAATACACAGTGAGTGTGTTGATGGAGAGGCAGACTCTTTGTCAGGGTGGGATGTACTATCTTACTGAAGAGAGGGGATGTGTTTTCATAAGCGATGCTCATGTGAGGTGTAGTCTCTCTTCTATATGTGCACCATAGCCAGTCAGGTTTTCTGTTGAGCATCGGGTGGGCGCATGTGTTTCTGTTTATGGGTGTCAGGGACAATTGTTCAAAGTATATAGACTAATGGAATGAAAGAGAGGAGGATTTCCCTTCTGGCATAACTTCATCCTGTGTCTGTGTTAATGAGCTTCAGGGACCAGTGCATTAAACACCCCCTTCACCAAGCTAACGGATGGAACAATCTTAATGTAGAGGCATTTATAAGAGAATAAATTGAAAGAATGCGATGCTGCTCTTTCTTCTCGGTGTGAATGTAAAAGCCTTTAATCAGTTCTGAGAAGTAAGAATTTCAGTAAGAAGAAAGTGATTTCATTAATCCGGGACTTCACAGGGATCTTTGCCTTAGCCTTGGCATTAGGAAGCACAAATGATCACCATTTTAAATTTAATGATGAACAGTGAATATTCTTTTTTTAATCCTACATTTTATTCCCGCTTTTAGGATAAGTAGGAAAAATTCATTCTGAATTCCTTCATTTATAGCAGAGTCATTCTGTTGAAGTCATGACTTGCCCAGGACAATATGCTATTAATAAAGGTAATCTGCTGTATTGCAGGGGTGGCCAACCAGTGCTGAAAAAAAATGCCACACAACACATGCACACACTACAACAGCAGCAGTGACTTATAGGCCTAATGATATAATAAATAGGTGTTTTCTTACCTCGGTTTACTCAGTGTGATCCAAAATACATGGCAACAGCACCTATGCACGTCATTGGTTGCATCAGCCAGTGCGTATATGAAGTGATAGACATCTGTGGAAGCTTCTAGAGTTGTTTCTGCTGTGAGAATGGCAAGTTATCACAGTTCTGTGATTTTTAACACGGTTTAATAGTTGAAGCTGGTGAGCTGGGTCACAGCATTTCAGAGATAGAAGCAAAGTTTGAATTTTCATGTATGAGCATTTCAAGGGTGTAACGTGACTACAAGTATTCCGGCAAAACCTCAAACTTGGGACAGTAGCGTGGCTGTAAAAACACTGGGTGAATGTGAGCAGTGTCGGCTGTCAAGAATCGTTTCACGCAATAGTCAATAACCTGCCTCAGGTAACTTTCAATGCTAAGGCCTCAACAAACTATCGGGGAACTACCATGTATTCTGGCATTCCAGTATATGTTTACCTTGTGCATGCAACGTTCATTGCCTTTTGGAAGCTCCTGGGCCATGTTGGTATGGAGTGAGGTGAAATGGTGCTCCAGGTTTGAAGCTGTAAAAGGTAAAAGTGAAGTCTGTATCAAGCAGATCGGTTTCCCATTTCATTCTGCAAAAAATGTAATTCCTCCCATTCAGGTAAGAATGTCCTGTGCGCCTGTTCACATTTGCGCTTAGCTTTATGTTTTCCTGAATCTGCCATGGCGGTTGTGAAAAAGAGTGGTGTATGGCTGCACATGTCTCTACACAAGTCATGTTCTTTTGCTTTTTAGCGTTGTTCCTTCGTGATCACTTTCTAACATTCTTTTGTCTTCCTGACAGTATCCTCAGTATGAGTCGAGATGGATGGAGGACGAAAGCCAGTGATGCTGATGGTTGGGGAGGAAGGGTAAGAGTACATTGTAGACTGTCTGAAAGGACATACTGCTCATTGTGAATGTATTGCATATTGATTAGCATGTTTAAAACAAGACCACTAAATACTTCTTATAAAATGCCTTTCATCCATTTTTGGCACATCAATTAAAGTGAAAAAACATTTTGCATAGCAAAAATGCACATGATTTAACAAATCTCACTTACTTTACTTAGATTCAATTCACTTTGTATTTCGTTTAAAATCTTGGACATGCATCAAATTTGATTTCATGGATTAAGAAGAAGGGACTTGAGTCTGGAGCAATTTCAAGATTTTCTTACTTTTTTTTACAGTCTTTATTTTAAAATCTCTTCAGGTGTCTGTCGCTGTTGCCCGTTTCCAAACACATTCAGAATCATTTCCATTTTAAAGCATAAAGCCAGATTAAAATTTCAGTGTTGGTGCAAAACCAAATGATTTGCACTTAAAGTTCAAATCGTATTACAAAATACACTTAAAAATCATGGGAAAAAAATTCTACTTATAGGAAGTGGGTATCATGCACTGTATATTAACCATGTATTTACCAAATATGGGTCTTGAATTGATTTTGAGAGAGCAGTTGTTCTTGGATACTCCATTCCCACGAATGATGGCTTTGTTAAAAATGTTTAAATGAACTGACCTATTTTGGGATGGAGGTACAGGCAGAGGTTGCGTCTGTATGTTGGGCTTTTCCCTCTTTTGTCTGTTTATTGCTTCAGACTCAACTCCCGAATCCCTGAGTTCCTGCGGTTGCCATGGCAACATGGAGCCGCCGTGCCAGTGGGCTCGCGCTTCGAAGCACGTTGAATGTGTGAGGCGTAATCAGACGCTCGTCAGCCAGACACTGCCCAGTTTGTTCATTGTGTTCATTTCTGTCTGATTCAGCCAGATCGTTTCAGGAGCTGTGACCTGCTCGAAGGTTTCTCCCTTTAAACGTGAAGGGGAATTGGTTAATGTCTAATAACATTTGCTTCTGTATCAGTTGATGCTGTACATTCAACGAGTGTCTGTGTGTGTGTTTTTGTGTGCGGGTTCAGGGGGGCTACATGGCTGCTAAGGTCACTAAGCTGGAGGAGCAGTTTATGAGGGATGCTCCCAGGGAGAAGGAAAAACTGGGTACCTCGTCCAGCATCTTCAGTGGAGTGGCTATCTATGTTAATGGATACACAGGTCAGCTACAACACTGCTTACTTTCTGGAATCCAGTTGGCACCTTTGTAACGATGGGTAAAGATTTGAGAGAGAGATAAAATTGTATTAAAATAAGAAAACAATATTAACAAATTTTTTGCAAAGATTTTTTTAACAAATAACCTCTCTCCTGCATTATGCATATTGCCTAACCTCCCTTTGCCAATGTACTGCACAGAGTCTTCTCCTATAATGCTTGATGAGATTGGAGAATACAGAGGAAGGAATCTGAGAACAGTCTCGATACACAGTCTCTCCAGGTCCTCAGTCCTCCCTTGTACACACTCCTCTGTAACTTATCCATCAGAAATGTGGTTCCTGTCAAAGGTTCTGTAGCGTGTAGCAAATATTTGTCACTTAAATTTGTGGTTAGAGGAAAAAAAAAATTTCTTCTTGCATGTCTTCCAGATGAATTTATTAAATCATACCGCATTCCAAATTATTATGCAAATTGGATTTAAGTGTCAAAGTTTTAATTTTTTGTTTTTCATTTAAACTCATGGGTGGTATTGTGTCTCATGGCTCTTTGGATCACTGAAATTGAATGGTTTGGACAAGGTATGAAAATATTAGATATTTCACGAAAACTTAAGCATGATCATCATACTGTGAAGAGATTTGTGGCTGATTCAGAGCACAGATGGGTTCATGCAGATAAAGGCATAATGAGGAAGGTTTCTGCCAGACACATTCATCAGATTAAGAGAGCTAAACTGCTAAAATGCCATTACATATCAGCAAATGTATTTGAAGCTGATGATGCCTCTGGAGTCCTGTGAACCACAAGGTGTAGGATCCTCCAGAGGCTTTCAGTTGTGCATAAACCTACTATTCGGCCATGCCTAACCAATGCTCACATGCAGAAACGGTTGCAGTGGGCCCAAACATACCTGAAGACTCATTTTCAAACAGTCTTGTTTACTGATGAGTGCTGTACAACCCTGGTTAGTCCAGATGGATGGAGTAGTGGATGGTTGGTGGATGGCCACCATGTCCCAACAAGGCTGTGACGTCAACAAGGAGGTGGTGCAAAATATCTATGAGGGTGGGAGGCAGTTCACATCAAAACAGCAGCTCTGGGAGGCTGTTCTGACATCCTGCAAAGTAATTCAAGCAGAAACGTTTCCTAATGCTGCAAATTCAACAAATGTCTGCTCAGCTCTTTACAACTTGTTTGTTTCAAAAAAACGTTTTGAAACTCTGTTGTGCATAATAATTTGGAAAAATACTGTCATCATTGGGAGGTTTGTTCAATAAAATTTGATTTATACTTTTAACGATTGATGACTTGAAAATAGTGACTGTCATTTGCATAGACCATTTAGGAAAATTAGAGAAAAATATAATTATCATAATACTTTACCGCAGTGTATAATAGGTTTAAATAAAAATTCCATGAAAGAATACCCTCTTTTTGTTTTACCCATCCTTACTAAGAGAGCCGATAATTGTGTGTATAAACTATATGCCATTACGGTCGGACGTTTACATACACTCATCATTAACATGAATGTCATGGCAATATTGGGCCATCAACAATTTTTCTAAATTGTTCTTTTTCTGGTGCAGAATGAGTATACAGCATGGTGCATATGTTTTATTTTTTGGATGGTTTTCTGAAATCAATACAGGGTGAAAAATATGCATACACCCACATAGATTATTAATTCAGTGTGCTGAAAGTTCAAAATGTCTTAACTTGCCAACTCCCTGTTAGTGATCATGATTGACTACAGCTGGTAGCGTCTCTGTGCTCACATAAAAAAAAGGTTTGTTTGAGAGCAATCATTGGATTGACCAACACACAGTAAAATAGGAAAGTCCAAGGAGCTTAGTGCAGATCTGAGAAAGATGAGGTTTACACAAGTTAGGAACGTCTCTTGAAGCCATTTTTAAGAACTGCAGATTTCAAGATCATCTTTTAGATGTACAAAAGTGTTTGGATGTGTAGCCAATTTGCCAAGGTCTGGATGAAGACCCAAACTGAGGGTGATGAGCTTGGTTGGGATGGTCAGGATCAACTCAAGAACCACCAAGGTACAGGCCTACCATGAAATCTGCTAGAACACCAGTGCCACTCTCTGCAGTCAAGCTAGTTTTATGTCACCATGAACTGAGACGCTGCTATCCAAGTAAGATGCCCTAAAATCAACACCTTCAAGCTTTAATTCAGTTTGCAGCTGACCACATGGCCTTTTGGACAAAAAGGGTTATTAAGATATAAGATTGAGTGGCCACAATGATTGATTGTTTGGCTACAATGACCAGATGTATGTTTGGAGGAGTAAAGGTGAGGCATTTAAACTCTAACAGTTGTTAAGCTTGGTGGTGCTAGCTTAAGCTTTTTGCTGTCAGCAGAACTGGTTCCTTCTGGTGGTAGTGTATGGAATAATGAAGGAAGAATACCTCAGAATTCTTCAGTATAACCTCAGACCATCAGCTAAATATTTCCAACCAGAATTCTCTCAGAAATGTGTTGATGGCAATCAAAAGCAACTGGTCCAGATGCATTTAACCAGATATTAAACATGCTGTATATATATTTATCATGTTTAAATTTAATCCTGTGTATACACACCTCTGTAAAAAAAAATGCAGGTATTTGTGAAAATTTTTTAAATCTTGATGATATATATACATGTTTTTGGAAAAGAAAAAGCTTACCTGACTACACATGTGAGCACAACCCTTAACTAATACTTTATTAAAACACATTTTACTTGTGATGCACTGCTTAGTCCTTTTGGGTGGGTCTTTCAGCTCAGCACTTATCATGACTTGGCAGTTTTGTTCTACTCTTCTTTGCAAAAATGCTCCATCTCTATTAAACAGTGAGGGGCTCTCCTGTGTTTGAACTCTTAAAGTCATTACACAGGCTTTGCACAGGATTTAGATCTGGGCTATCCCAAAACTTTGACCATTTTCTGAAGCCATGTTTTTTGGCTTGGATTTGTGCTTCAGGTTGTTGTCATGCTGGAAGGTGAAATTTTACTTCAGATCAGTATTTGATTCTGAAATCCAGCCCCACCTGAAGTGAAGTAGCTCCATAGCATGATTCTTCCACCACCATGCTTCACTATGGGTATAGTATATTTTTGTGCTAAACATATATATTTTTTAGAATTATGCACAAAGAGATCTACAAAGGTCTTATCAGACTATAGCATATTTTTTCCACATAGATTTGCAGACTGTTGACACTTGTATGGAGTAACCATTACTTGCTAGGTGTTCCTGGAGCTCCTTTAATGTTGCTGTAAGTCCCCTTGGCAAGCTCCCTGATAAGATTCCTTTTTGTTCTTCTGTCGAATTTGGAGGGACGTGCTGTTCTTGGTAATGTCCCTGTGATGCCCCATTTTATCCACTTTTTGAGACTGTTCTTCATGGACTTGCACGGTACATCTAATGTTTATATGTTGTTCTGTACTGCTACCCTGCTTGACCCTTTGTGAGAACGGTGAGATGCTGTACATACTTTGTAAGCTCTTTGTGGGTCATGGCTTCAGCAGTCTGATGAAAGCAAGATGTCTTATTGTGGATCAGAATCACTTTACTGATGATGTGTGTGAACATTATTTTTGAACATGAGTTTGAATTTGAGTAATTCTGAGAACAGTTCCTTGCACCATAAGAGAGTTTGCACACTTGTGTAACCAGATTTTTTGTTTCCTAAAATGTTTGTTTTTCACTTAGGTTTTGCTGGTGCCTTCACATTTGTCAGTCAGTCAGTCAGTCAGTCAGTCAGTCATTATCTATGCCGCTTATTCCCGGTCACGGGGGAGCTGGTGCTCAGCCGGCAACTCTGAGTGCAAGGGCAGGAACCAACCCCAGACAGGGCGCTAATCCATCATAGGGCTCATACACATACACATTCACACTCGCATTCACACACTAAGGGCCAATTTTCCCATCATAAATTCACCTACCTGCATGTCTTTGGACTGTGGGAGGAAACCGGAGTACCCGGAGGAAACCCATGCGAACACGGGGAG
>JANCOA010000053.1:17291388-17311182 GCA_024363135.1 Leptodoras oyakawai | reverse complement strand
AACTGCTCAGCTGTATAAATAATGAGATAAATGTAAGTCACTCTGGATAAGGGTGTCTGCCAAATGTCGTAAATGTAAATGTATCTAAAATAAAATTGAATTAAATTTGCGCCTCTGCATGCAGAATATGACCATGAAGATATTATAAGCTCTTTTGAACTTCTCTGAAGCTCTTCTGCACAAACTGGCATCCACACCAACTCGCACTGATTTTTCACAGGTTTTTATGTTTGACAGACATTCAGGTATTTGAACAATCTAGGAACTTTTGAACACTTCTGAAGTTAAGAGCTTATTCGAGAGTCATATATGGAACACACTTATTATGCGTGACAGTCCCTAAGCCTAAAGTACCTGTTTAGGATTCATCAGTTCAGTTCAAATCTTATTTCCCAGCTTATGCTTAATTCCTCTATAGAAATATCAATTATTTTCCTAATGTATTTCAAATCCTCATCTTCGACCATGCTGTTATCCTATAAAGCCTCAGTCGAACAGGACAAATGGTCTTAATGAATGTGGAACGTGCAGAGAAAATACGATTTTTTGTGTTGTTGCAGACCCAGAAGCAAACAAAGCTCCCTATAGACTTTTTTTGGACAAAAGTCTACATTTAGAATATTTTAACACTGTACATTTTATTAGCTCTCACTATATATAAAGGTTAATTGTTAATTGTTATGATGGGTTCATTCTGAACATAAAAAATACTAGTGCACATAAAAAAAAATTTTATATAGTGGAAAAAGTTTTTTCTTCATTTTTTTTTCATTTTGAAAAAGGTAAACTGTCATATATATTTTGTATTCATTGCACATCAAGAGACATACTCAACCTTTTTTTTTCCATTTTGATCATTATGGCTTGTAGCTCATGAAAAGCAGAAATCCAGTATCTAGAATGATTAGAATATTTCTTTTGTGAACAGCCAACCTTTTCAGCAGTGACCTTCTGTAGCCTTATGGAGGGTGTTGATGATCGTCTTCTCCACAACTGTCGAGTCAGAAGTCTGAACCATGATTGTGGTTGCTTGTGCTGAACTAGACCAAGAGATAAACAGCATGTATATACTGTTTGAGATACTGGATTTCTGATTTTCAGAGCTGTAAGGCATAATGATCAAAATGAACACAAAAATGCTAGAAATATGTCACTTCGTGTGTAATGAATGTAAAATGTGACAGTTTACTTTTTTCAAATTAAATTCTGAAAAAAAAACTTTTTCCACTATATTATATTTTTTTGAGATGCACTAGTATATGCACAGATTAAACATACCTACATTTTACCATAGACATTTATGCCTTTGTTGATATGATAAACATTTGATGGTGATTAATGCAAATATGATATGGATATAATGATGTGGAAATATTCTTCCTATTAAAGTTGAATTGATCACATAAAGGAACATAGGAAGTCTAGTATAATCAACACTATATTGTAGGTTCATTTTGAAACAAAATAGACTTCGTGGCAGTGGACAAAGATATAGATACAGATATATTATAATTATGAACCCTTAAATGTGGTCTAAGGGCCCTCTCAGGCTGTAAACAAGTAAAAAGGATTTAAAAGAAAAGCTGGCTCTGTGTACTGCATGACACAATCATGAAATAATTTCATGTCCATCAAATGCAAAAGTGGCTTACAAATTAGAAACATGAAGAATGTCTTTCATCTTGGTGTTGAGGCCACATCTGGGAGACACATGTCCACATGTCCTAGTGAAAAGGATGCACCCATGCTGAGGTCTGTAGTTCTGAAAGGCCTGTCATTTTCTGCACATTCAGCTCAAACTTCTTAGATTTCTTCAATGTTTATTATTTACTTTGATAGTGTGACTGTCCTAGTAATGTTAGTGTGGATTTCTTTAAGGTGCATAAGTGTGTTGGTGTAAGTAACCACCCCCCCCCAAAAAAAAAAAAAAACCTTGTTCAAACCTAACCAGACATTAGTGGGATTGTGGGCCTCCAGCATTTCAAACACCTTAATTAGTTATTCAGCTCCTTATTTGTGTTTGCTTCCCCCTCCGGCGCCTAATTAATGCTTAATGGAAACTGCTGAACTGAGCCTGTGGAGAGCTCATGAATATTGAAATTAGCCTGAACGATTTTTAAGGGGTTGCAGAGGGGAAAGAGGTTAGAATTGGTAGCACTGGTACTCATTATTGTTGTGAGATATATGCTTATAATGTACCTATACAAATATATGTACATATAGTTATCAGAATTTCTTCACTAACAGTATATCATAATCTGAATGCGTTTATACACAAACAGACTGCAAGTGTATACTACTATTAACCTTTTGTCACAATTTATTCTCAAATAATTTTTTTCGTATTTAAAATACTGTTTTTTGTTGTATTTGTTACACATGATATGGTTTGGCAGATTATAAAACTCCTCGACTCATTATACTTCATAAAACCGCTAAACTATTCCAGAATGAGTTATACATAATGTTGCTTATTTAAAACTGAAGCCCAGTTGATGACTTAAACTGTATTTCATGCCATAACCGCAGGTAATGCAGCTTAACTACTAGCACATGAAATTGTAAACTTGTTCATTAATGTTCCCTCAAAAAAAGGCTGTGTGAACTGAAAGGGACTGCAAGCAGAAAATAATTTTAAAATATACAACAACGGGGAGAATTTTCATAATTTATAAACAAATTTATAATTCAAATGTGTTGCATTCAAATTTTAAGCATTTCTATTGTCATTATAAGTCATTAAAACAATTGCACATTTACCACAACTTCATTTAAATGACATTTATGAAAAATTATGCCCATAAACAGAACAGGAAAACAAAACTGTTTTCAGACCAGTGGTTTAATAGCAACTGGAGCTGGAGTCACTAACTTTTATAGAAGTTATTCAACTGCAGTTTGACTTATGACAAGGTACGCAGTTCGCGAACCCAAACATTCCCATTAGTGCATCCTGCATTAGCATAACAAGGGCTCTTCTGGCAGTTCAGCTTTCCTGACATCTGCAAAGTTCGCTAAGAAGTGCAGGACTCATTGGTGGAAAATGACTGCATATTTATCCAGCCGTGTGCAATCCAAGATCATGCAAGGATAAAATATTGCTTGAAGTTACCAGCAATGTGTATGTAAATGAACATTTTCCTGAAAAAATCTGTGAAAGCTCAAATTGTTAGGACAGGGTAAAATGTTTCTCTGGCATGGTGTAATACTGACATTATGACAGGCATGCTTTGGATTTGATTTTTGGGTTTTGGAGGAATTTTGTGGTCATGCAAGGAATAATAAAAAAAAGCGTACCAAAGGAATTATCAAAGGAAAATATTTATCAAAGGAAAAGAATATCAAAAGGATCACATGAATTATAGTGAATACTTTGTTTTCATGCTTATACCAAACCAGATTAATGTTTTTACCAGAAGATTAGAAAAAAAGGGTATTTCACCCAATCTGGTAGCTTTTGATTTACTTTTTGTTTAATTAGTGCATCCAGGAACAAAAGAAAGGTAGATGTAGATTACTTAAGGGACTTACTAATTTGTTTCATCATTTTCTTCTAAGTTTGTGAAAATATCTATTTAAGATCATTCATCCTCTTTATCTTATTACTTGGAGAAAACATTTAAATGTAATCTTGAAATGAAACAATTGATATTTGAAAGAAGTAACCACATTCATGTGAAATAGCATATAGTGGCCAGATCCATAAGTAAAATATAATATCTTCAGCTGAAATACAGTGAGGTCATTGCATAATATATTACCACGCAGATGTGGAATTACTTAAGGTGTTCATTATATTCGTTTATTAATTTATACATTATACAGGGTCTAGCTGTGAACATGGTGAATTAAAAAAAAAACATCTGTTAGAGCTTCGTAATTCTGCCTACAACAATCATTAAAAAAAACAAAAAACTTATAGAGGTCTTTTCTTATAAAGGACAGGGAGAGTTTCACAGGTGACGGTTATGATGAAAGCTACTTGATAACATTCAGGTACAACTTTAAAACGTTTTTGGTGCTGTCACTTTCCATACAAGTTCTGTGCACTTCAATTGAGGAGTCATGGGTTACGGAAGAGCAGCAAGCATTGTTTTAGGCTGAGAAATATTAGCAGTGATAAACATTAAGGGCTCCGTCAAGCCCTGTTAGATATCCTCGACGTGGTTCAGTCATTCTGTGTTCCCAGGGCAAGGACTATTTAATTATCACACTAAATGAATAATCAAAAAGTCAATTTCCAAAGAACCCCCTGCTTGCCTGCATGAAGAAGACAATTGCATTTATAATATCTGCATGCAAAATCTGTCTCTCACCCCCCCCCCAACCCCCCCATCTCCATTCACCCCCGCGTGCCTTGAAGCTATGCAAAACAAATGCATATGAATCCCTCCCCCTTTCATGATTTAAAGTTGTCCTTTACAGCTAATGAAATGTTGTAGCAGTTCCCACTGCCTAGCATGAAGAAGGAGACTGATGGTACATCATGTTCTACACCACTCTTTAAGTGATCTTTATTGATCTATTTGCGCAAGGCATGTCAAAAGAGGTTAATTATTCAATAATTGATCACTTGCTGGCCTTGAAAAGCATGCAGATTGTGTACAAGGGAAAGAGAATCAAATCGAATCAGTGTGTCCTGATTTTGTCTAACGGTTACCTCCACACCATCTTGGCAATCAACAGAGGTAATTAGATTTACTCTTAACATTAAAGTGTTTGATAAAGACAAGGCTACAGTTGTTGAATTTTATAGACTCGGAGTCATGTTTAAGGCAAGTTTAGCATATCCATCGGGTCAGGGCTTAGCCACTAGATGGCAATACAGATTGTTGGACTCCAGTGTGTGTCCTGGATAGATGCTTAGGATGGATAGATGTGGTATTGCTCTTCAGTGCTGAGCTTTTCTCTTTCCCCACTGTTTTCTTGTGATATTACATCATTTAACAGGCTGGATTCTATTGCTGTGACATTCACAGTAAGTTAAATTTTTTTGTATGCATTTTGTAACTCAAACATCAATTAGACAGACATATATTTAAAATGAAACAGTTTAAGATGTTAAGTTCTCCCCATATATTTTCTAAAATAATCAGTCCAGTGACAGGAAATTACTATATTCCTTCATCTATATTTCTGCTTCTTTGCTTTCCTTCCTTTTGTGGTTTTGCTGTTAGATATTCATCCCTGAAAATGGTGTTAAATCAACAGTGAGCCAGTATTATTCTAGCTTGATCTTCAAGCCGCTCCCAGCAGGGGTGAAGTTTTAGCAGAATGCCCCCGTGAAACATGAATTTTAATAACCGAGTGTCAGCGTTGCCGGATGCTAAGTGTCTCAATCCCCTCAGAGCCAGGTACAGCAGCACCAGCACTGGTACCAGCCTTGTTACATTCTGGCTACCTGACTACATTTTTACATCTGGGTCTAGGACATTACTTTCTGAATTATTTTCTCTTCTGAAATTAGATTTCTCATTATATATTTTAAGGCATTGACTCTTTCCCCATCCACTTGAAACATTGCGGTCCACTAATAAGATTCTCTGGGCTCGTTAACATGTCCTAATTAAATCTCAGGTGTTCAGTTCTTCATTAATGAGTCTGCAGTGGCACGGTGAGAAGCCCTCACTCCCTGGGCTGTCTCATTTTGCTTTATGGTAGCATTATAGAGCTTGTTGGAGAGAAGGTGGAGGAGAGGGTAGAGGGAGGTGGGGGCAGTTATTTTCTGCTAGTTTGGTGTGCATATGTGCCCCCTCCACCCTGTCATGCCCTACAGACCCATTCTCACACATTTGAACTGCTAACATGGTGACACCTGCCTGTTTGGCAGAGAGAATGGCATCTGTTCCATGAAATGGAAAGCACTGGAAAGACAGTTTATTCAATTTAGGTATGTGTAGGTGAGCGACATCGTAGATGCTAAATTTAATTTGAGCTCATTGCTTGCTGTAGTTTTTTTTTCCTTTTTATGCTAATGCATCATCAGTATGAATTTGCTTTCTAGCAATAATCTGTACATGCTTTCCAGCAATCTATAAATAAAGCTTTACTGCAGTCTCCAGCGCTTCAGACAAACTTTGTGATATTACACGTCCCTAAAGTGTAATCCATAAACTTGTCTTTGGTGTCCTTGACGTGTCTGATGACTCAGCCTTGTATGCTTTCATTCTCCTCCCTCCTGTCTTATTCCCTGGATTTCTGAATTCTTCCATGTTCCTTTTCCCCTTTATCTTCCTCTTTTTATCACATTTCTTCAGGTTTTCAAAAACACACACTGTTAATGAACTACTGTGCTGACATATGCAGAATGCCCAACAACTAATTTAATACGAGTGCCGTTGATCGAATCTCCCTGTGGCCTGCGTGTCCCGCACTGCATCTCAATGAGAGGACGCAAGCGCCTGAGACAGACAGGGTGACACAGCCACACAGCTAAGTACAGACTCCAAGAGCTCCCTGTTAAGATAATGATCACAATCAGGCACATATTTACAGACTTTGTTTAATGTGAGATTACTGTTTTGTTGCAGATGAAGGTAACGCTGAGTGCTCCATTTTGACAGTGCAGTGTTTGCATAATCAGATGTGCTGGGTAGTTAGAATGCACAGGGGCTGCATGGCACTGGTTGCCATGGGGGCAAGCCAAAGTCGCTGATGTGCAGTAAATTGATTTCGATGGAGATTCGAGGGATGAATTGAAAATGAATGTCTTCATAGGTGACCTCTTCGCCAGTGTCACTGCGATTGCCTCCCCAGCGTGCCTCATGTTGATTGACAGGTCGACTAACGAGTTCTGCCTCTGTGTGAGTTATAATTTACCTGTGCAAGAGATCTTCTCTTCTACCTACATAACACACATGCAATGATCTTAATAGTCTTCACGTGATCACAGAAGGGGAATAAGAGAATAAGATACAATCACTGTAAAATATTACACATAAATATGAAACCTACATGAAGCTATTTTCGTGAACTTCATTTCAAAGATGAAATTGGTCTGTGTAACATGTTGTGTTACAGTGAGCCTATGCAGCTTAACCTTTCTTCTCCATAGCCTAGCCATTTTATAGATTTTATAGATGATACATTAAACTCCTTCTTTGAGACTTACATGTTTTAAATGTATTAAGTTACATTCTAGACCACACAATCCTCCAGTGAAATAAATCATCCTAGATATTATGAACTATGCACAAGAACTGAACCAAGGTTAAAAGAGATTCCATATATTAAAAGAAGAATATTGTAAACTTCCTTAAAAAAAACTAAATAAGTAATGGGAGAACTGCTTCGGGGCCCATTTAGTTATCAGCATATTTCAATTAGCAATTACCCTGAGATACTGTTTGAGGAAGGATAAGAAGGCTTTGTATTTCCTTCACCCAGGCACTCAGGTGTGGAGGTGAGGCCAGGGTAATGCAGAGGGACTGTGGGAGTGGAGTATGATGGCAGTGCTAAAGAAGGCAAGGTGACCTGCTGTTAAAAACAGGGGGTCAGAATGTGGAGGAGGCCCAGCTGTTCCCTCTGACAGTAGCCTGGGTGGAGGAATTCTTAGGCAGGCTGGGGGGTCCTCAGATTGTGCATCCCTCACCTTGCAACACTGTTCCGTGCTGAACAGTAATGGACGTGGCACTCTGTGTGTGCACTGGACCAGGACAGTCTGAGACAAGACAGAACTCTAGCTAAGCCTTGCTGTGTTAAGAGTAAGTGTGTGTTTAGTTTTTCTACCCTAAATCAAAATCAGCTGAAATGAACAATTTGACCGTTCAATTAACATAGAGCTGGTGATCTTATTAATGCCATTTCTTTTGTCTGTATTTTTTTAGGAGTTTATAAGATTGTGTGTGTACTCACTGAATCAATCCATTTATGTGTGGCATTTTCCATTAGAGTTGCATGGACAGGGCAAACTGGCTATCGGGAAGTTTAGGAAAATCCCAGTGAGCCCCTTCACTTTCCTCTGCGTGGGCTGACCATTTGTGTTTGTTTGTGTATGTTCTTTTGCAGACTCTTCTCTCTCATGTGCACTTTTTCTCACACACAAACACAAATATTTTGAAGATATTATATGAAATCTTAATAAAGAACACAGAAATAAGAAGACAAAACCTATTAATTGTTTTAATCCATGCAAATATTCTAAATCATTAAAATGTGCACTCTTTTTTATCTATATTCACTATTTTATATTTTTCTAATATTTTTGCCTATAGTGCCAGTAAGTGCGGCTGACTTGCAGTGGAGAGTTTTAGGTAAGAAAGCAAACGGATAGACACAAAAGACACGGTGTGTAAATGGTAGGATGTAAATGTGACTGTGCACATGTAAATTTGGTGGCATGTGGTCTGGGTAATGAGCTAGTGGAAAAAATTGAACTATTACTTGGATAGTCCACTTGACTTTGTGGCCGGACATGGGTAAAGCAGAGAGTACTGGAAGCTTCTCAGAAATGCCATTATGGAATAAAATGTTTGACACTCAGCAGAGCAACACATAGAAGTGCATCCTGATGAGTACCAGCCCACTTCAAACACCAAGTAGACTGTACAGAATAAACAGCCAGTAATAACATAAAGACTTTCACACTGCTGCAAGGAAAAAAAAAAGTCTATTTTAATGTTGCAGTAACCAGTTTGACTGACAGGTACGCATTTCAGTGTGTGGCCAGAGACACTATCTTTTTGTAGGGTCATTGTAGAGGCTCAGAGCATTATAGTGTGTTTAGAGACATTTAGAAGACTTTAAACTGTCCTGTCAGCTCTCTTAGCTAGTGGGACCTCTGCCAATACCTGGAGTTATGCACCATATCTGTGAGTCTTCAGGGGAACATAGGTGTGTGAAATGACAGGAGTGTCACTGCTTACTGGGATTGATTTAGCTGCGAGATCTGTTCCCCTGACAGCATGCAATGTGCCGTATTTGGTTGTGTGTATTTACCTCTGTGGCTGTCATCTCTGTCAGCATTATCTGGAAGACGTGATTGGGTGGTGATGTCCTATTAGACACCCCTGTACATTTGGGGGGAAAAGTTGTTGACTATTCTATTCCAGTGAGGTTGTACTTTCTGTCTCCTTTTTCTCTTCCTTATCGTACTGAATCACTCCTTTCCTCATCCTCTCTCTCTCTCTCTCTCTCTCTCTCTCTCTCTCTCTCTCTCTCTCTCTGTGTTCTGGGTCTCAGTCAGGCCCAGATGTCCCTCTGTACTCCTTGTCTCTTTCATGTAGCTGTTAATGAGGGAGTCACATATGGCCTTCACCCTTGTTAGAAGGACTGGGTGACACTTTTGGGGAGTGTGGGGGTGGTTGCGTCGTTCGGGTGGTGAGCATGTGGGTGGGCAGCAGCTCTGTCTCTCTGGCACACAGAGGGCATGTGGAGGGCACAGTTCCAGGCACAGAGGCAGAAAGGTCAGGAAGAATGGTTAAATGTTTGCTAGTGTTGGTACAAAATACCGTTAGGTCCTTCCTGTTTAGTTTTTTTTTTGTTATTAAATAGGAATAACATTAGTTGTATTCAGTAATCAGAATTGCAGTGATCCACCTAGACTAATCCCTATTATATTTCACACATAATCATGTGTCCTTTGCTTGATTCTAATGTGAAAAACACATGGCTGTGTTATACACCTGAAATAGTGCATGGGAACCCAAGTACAACTAATACGTGCTCGCATGTGAAAGATTAGGATGCGAAAATAAATTAGTCATTTGTAAGAAAAATAAAAGCATTGGGAAAACGTGAAACGTGTCTAAAAACATGCATGAGTGTGAATAATCGAAATGTGTGACTTTTCTGTAAGGGATAGATTATGTGTGATGTGTTTGTACCACAGAAATGCCAGAGGATTAATTGGTGTGCACAAAGAGAAAGTTCTGCTGATGTTCACTGTAAACTCTCTCTACTTCAAAAAGAATAACACTCGAAAAGCTCTGAACACAACAAAGAGAGTTCAAGAGGGTTCAAAGAAATTTTTTTCATAAATAACCGTAATTTACTTTGCTTGTGTTATTTGAATATTCATAATCACCCTAGGTTTCACCTCTTATAGTTAAGCATCTCAAAAGTGCTCTCTTGCTTGAGCAGAATGCTAAGATGCAGTGTATTCATGTTACCTCCAGTTTCATATATTTATCAATTCTTATATTTGACCGTGTGAAATAATTATTATTTAAGCTATGATGTCCATAGCTACGAGGATATTGTGCTTATGTGATAAGCTTCAATCAGGCATTTTGTTCAGAGATTTTTGGTTAGCAGTGAGTGACCCTCGGAGAAAATTCACACACGTTTCTCATATTTCGTGTGTGATTATGCGAGCTTTATGCGAGCCTGTACGAAAACCATGCGATGGT
Source organism: Leptodoras oyakawai (assembly GCA_024363135.1). Taxonomy (NCBI): domain Eukaryota; kingdom Metazoa; phylum Chordata; class Actinopteri; order Siluriformes; family Doradidae; genus Leptodoras; species Leptodoras oyakawai. Next base: position 17,300,833 of record JANCOA010000053.1, on the reverse strand, counting down.
GCATTTTTACCATATTATTCCCTGAGAATTGCATGTGTGAATTCAAGCAAATGTGACATTAGGAGAATAATAGTGGATCAAATAATAATAATAGCTGGAAAAAAATAAACTACATGCCCAACATGTGAAAGGTACACATGACTGAAGTATAACAAGTGTTGAAAAACCATGTGTAAATGATATCCTTATTCGAATGTAAATACGGTGTGAATTTTTCTGTAAGGAGAAGGAAACTGAGTTTTTAATTTCATAATGTATCTGTGATGATACGGCAAATGCTGTGTATGCCCCGTGTATGAGAGCTTAATATAATCATTGCAGATTGTATTTATTTTAGCAGTCATATTCATGAGAGCTGCAGTTCAAAGCAGCTTTCACCTCTACTTCAAACAAGTATAGACTAAATCTTTCTCTCTTTCTTCTTCTTCAGAGTAGCAGGTTCAACTCTGTTTAGACCTTTAGAGCAAGGTCATCCCACTGCTCTGTGCTCCACTTACAAGTGCCCCCTTTTCATAGGGCCTTCAGATGCTGAGCGAGATCAGGACAAAGGATAGGGATGAAAAAAAGAAGAAAAAAAAAGGAATAGTTCAAAAGAGGTAAAGGATACATGAGAAGATAGCTGATGAGTGAAAGGGAAGGTGAAGGGAGGGCAGGAGAGTTTCAAAAGAAATGCACTAAGATGGAGAAAGAGGAATGGTTAGAGCCTACAACAGAAAACAGAGCTAAGTGCAACACGAATAGGTGCCCTGCTCGAGAAAGTGGACACCATACTGGTATCTGCCCATCCAATGCTTTTAGACATCTTCTGACCCGAGCCTACAAAAGAAAGGAAAAAGGACAAGAAGGGAGATGCTCTGTGTCACTGCTCTTTAGATGAACCTGAAAGTGAAGAGATTCTTTTGAGCTAGTTAAATGAACGTGTCTCATTACTTTGACATGATAAAGAAGAGGAACACTATATAAAATATATGATGTATAATACTAGTGAGAGCACGGAGTATAAATACAACACTGCATTTAGAGTTACTAAACTCAGATTGTTTAATTAAAATAAATATGAAGAAAGTAAAAACTAATTCAAAACAATTTAATTTACTTTTCTGCTGTGCTCTTTTCAGAGTATGCACCATATAGAATAGATTTAAAATATTAATTTATGGGGAAAATGTATTTGTGATAGAAGCAGTGACACCAGTCTGATATCAAGTGTCTGTACTGAGCTGATATTGACATAAAATACTGGACTGGATATTATTAGGGGGGAAAAAAGAACAATAATCCAAGAAAATGTTATTATAAATTATTATATATATATGTTTCTGTTATTTATTTTCAAATTGAGGTTACTCTGGAATATTTTTCTATTAAAGTTTATTATAAAGTTGGAAACAATTTTATTTACATATACATTTTTTTATTTTGGCATGAATAAGTAGAATTATGCTAAGTATAAATTTTACACATTATCCCTGTGACATTTATATTTGTATTTATGCAAAAAAAAGCTGCAGGTTTGTAATGTTGATGGCTATGTATTTTTGCTGTAAGGTAGACGAGTGTTTGATCAGTTTCGTTGGAAGTGCTTCATTATGCATTTGTTTGAATTTGTATGAATTTAATGACTAATATTTAGTGAACATGAAATTGATATTGGCCTTGACCACAGTAATACTGTAGGTTTCTGAAAGGGGAGATGACAAGTATATTTAACTCTTTGGTAAGTTCTCTTAGATGAAAAAAAAAGTTATTCAAGAGTTATGGAAAATTAAGGCTTCATAGCTTCCTGAAAGGGTTCTATACACTTTATGAGAAACATTATTTCAGTACACTTTATGAGAACCCTTATTTCAGTACACTTTATGAGACCCTTATTTCAGTACACTTTATGAGAACCCTTATTTCAGTACACTTTATGAGAACCCTTTTTAGTACACTTTATGAGAACACCTTTTCAGTACACTTTATGAGAACCCCTTTTCAGTACACTTCATGAGAACCCCTTTTCAGTACACTTTATGAGAACCCTTTTTAGTACACTTTATGAGAACCCTTTTGCAGTACACTTTATGAGAACCCTTATTTCAGTACACTTTATGAGAACCCTTTTTTTCTATACACATTATAAGAACCCTTTTTTCAGTACACTTTAAGAGAACCCTTTTTTCAGTACACTTTATAAGAACCCCTTTTTCTGTACACTTAATGAGAACCCTTTTTTCTGTACCCTTTTTGACAACTCGATTTTCCTATACACATTATGAGAACTGTTTTTTCTGTACCCTTTATGAGAACCCTTTTACCTGTATCCCGTATGAGAACCCTTTCTGATAGGGACACTTTGGTCCATGGCTCGTCAAAGACTCTTTAATGCTTCCTGGAGAGGGCCGGTTATTTCAGAGTGGATTGCCTGATGCTTCTGCATGTACATTAAATTTGAATATTGTATTATAAATGATATATTTTAAATATTATATAGACCTAGAACCTAGCAAAAGTATTTAATCATTATAATAATATAGCGATTAAATAGATTAAGTCATTAAATATAAAGATTATATGAGTACATATAATTACATAAAACACTTTTAGGTAGTTTTTAATGATGTTCTGATACACATTTTCAGTGATGTATATGATAACAAACTGTATTTCCTGCATTAATTATTACATAAATAATTTAGTTGCATTTGAAAGTACCATGTGGTCAGACAATTCTGAAAAGTCCAATGATTTTTTTTAACCTCTCCATATCTAGGTTGCCGGGGTATAAGAGACAGTTGAACTAAAATGTTCCTGATGTGTGTTGGCTAGAACTGCTGGTTGTGTGAGTGTTTTGTGAGTATGTGGTGGAAAAAGCTCGATGCAGGCAGACATTCAGACAGCCTGTCTGCTGTGCACCGGCTGCACACGTTTTTTCCCCTCTGTAAAAATATCACACCTTATTTACAATTCAATGAGGTGCACTGGGTAAGAGTAACAAAGCCTCTCTCTCTCTCTCTCTCTCTCTCTCTCTCTCTCTCTTTCTCTCTCTCTTTTCCTATTTTCCCTTTCTCCCCCCTTTATTTCTCCATTTCTATCTATCGCTCCCATTCTCTGTCTCTCACTTTCTCTCTTGCCCTTCTTTCTGGCTCTCTGTCCTTTTTCTCTTTTTCTCTTACCCTTTTTCTCCCCTTTTTCATTTTCTCTCAGATGTTTAGGCTTAAGCATTGCTTGGGGCGCCAAGACCAAATAATCAGGAAAAGAGCAAACATCACCTTTCTTTACCCAAGCCTGAATATTTAGTATTTTGCTTTTTTTATTCTCTATTGATGCTTATGCTTTTAATTCTAATAAATTGAATGAAATGTTTTGCAAGCATACAAGTTCTTACTAGTAATTATATCATGCCAAAGTACTGTGAGCTGATGGAGTTCTTATTGTATCACAAGCAGTAAGAATAAGCCCTTTAGGAAATTTTGTCCAAAACACTTTAAGTTGTTAACTGAGAATAAAAAGGCAAATAATCTTTTGTTGAATACACTTTGTATATGAATAGATAGTAAAGTATTACTTCTAGTGATAATTTTGAACAATGTCAGTATGTCTATTAACACCTAGACCCTCTTGGTTTCTTCTTGGTCGATATGAAAAATCAAGGAAAATCAAGATTGTGATATTTACTGGCTAATATGAAAGAGATCCACACTTCATCACTTTCGCAGGTGATTTTCATCCACCTAGACAATATCAACATGTCCACCCTACCTGCCCATAACCAACTCTCCCCTCAGCAGGAGTGTTTCATTCTGAGCAGCTGTCCAGATGTGGCTCTTACATATTCATGGGTTTGGCTGTTGCTGTCAGGGTTGTCATGGTGACGTTTCCAGTGCAGTTAGATGCCAATGAGAGTTTCTCTCTCATCCATCACCAGTGCCAAAGGTCAGCGTTAACCTCATTCACACTCTGCATTTTAATAACCCACTGCCTTTTGCAGGTTTCCGTCAATGGCTAACACTAAATACTTCAACATACAAAGCAGTTTCTTCAGAAATGAACTTCTAACACTTCTTACTAGTTTAAACATTAGGACTTGCAACATTTATTTTGGTATGCCCATCCTAATAATTTCCATAACTCTGTTGTTGTATGAAAGGCAGTTATTACACTTTTGATGAGAGGAACATTTCATGACCTTGTTCTTGACTGAAGAAACATAGCTTGGTCTGGGGGGACCCTACAGAAGGAATATAGAGTCTGGGTGCTCAGGTGCCAGACGTGAATCAGCACAGAAATAAAAATGTGTCTGTAAGGAGGTTGCCTGCTCTCACCATCCACAACTCACTAAAAGCTTTTAATGTATTTATCTGCAATCCAAGATTAAACAGAGTTTTGTTTTACTTAGTGGGAAAACAATGTAAATGCCATCTGACTTATTTGTGACATTTATGAAATGAAAATTGTTGCGTTACGATGCTTTATTTTGGAATGGTTTTAAATTTGGACCAACTGAATTTATATGTAATTTATATTACATCTAGAATTTATAATTCAAATTGTTATTTCAGTTAATCAGCAGTCAGGAAATGACTGTGTGTAGACCCGTGATGGTTATGAATTGGGCTTACTGATTTAGAAATAATTTTTTTAATGTAAATATGAATAATTATGAAATTAATATAACTTAATTTCTGTTTGATTTATTACATGAAAACTTTAAAATCGGAAATATAATAATAATTGCACCATAAAGCGTCACAATTTACAAAATGTAAATCCATGCTATTTAATTTAAAGTGGTGCGAATTTCAGATGGTTTAACGCATCCCTTGTATGCGACCCATATATCTGTGGTATGTGATAAAATATTGTAAAAGTTGTATTTACTTATTCTTACTTTTTCTTCTATTTATTATTCTGCATCTGCTTATTATTTTTATTATTATTATTGTGTGCAGAAAAAACAGAATAACTAGTGTATTATATATAACAGATGATAGAATCTAGAAGAGATTGAGTACTGAGAGTACTGAGTAAAGAGAAACAATTTCAGCCAATATCATGATCATGACAATAAATGACTTGCCACACAAAAAAGAGAGTACGGTTTGAGGTGTCGCAGAGAAAGATGAAGGAGCTGTACTAGATCAGGCTGGGTCAGGTCTGGAAGTAGGGGGTTTGTTATAGAGTTTGAAATTGGCAAGCAAATAAAATATACACTGTAATAAAGAAATTAGAAAATGAAAGAAAATACAGATTGTAACGTTTACTTAGTGAGTAAAATAACTTGTAATATGTACAGTATATTTATGTAAAAAATTTCAGCAAGCTGTGTATGATAAAAAAAAACAGGCATTGCACAAATGAAATAAAAATTGTACATGCATGTTTCAGACTCTGAAGTGTTATGCAAAACCCAGTCACACCCCAATACACACTCATGCTCATTTTCCCACTACACTGCTTCCTCTCTGTGGAGTCAGGCAGCTTGTGGGGGGGTGGCAGAGGGGAGAAACGGGGAGCAGGAGAGGGGTGAGGGGGCAACAGTATCCAGAAGAAAATGTGCACAAAGCTGTGGTAATGAATATTCATCTGCAACGGCGGCTGGGACCATGGCGTGTTCTTCTGGCTGAGAGGAGCGAGTGGGCCGGGGGTGGGGGAACATAAAAGCCCGTGGCCGATCCCATTACTGAATGCCGTGCAAGCTTAATGTGATTCAACCAGTAGTGTGTGTTCTGCCGAGACGCTCAGTTCTCCCAGATTTGATCCAGAGCTTTATACGGCAGCCATGCCACATTCTCAAAGGCTAAAGTACATGTGAGCTGATCTCACACGTCTCAAACACAAACAGCTGATTTTAGGAATCCTTATTTGTGTAGTTGTAGCATATATTATATGACAGAAAGCAGCTGAATGGCTTATTATGTCCGTGGAAATGTGTTGTATGATGAGAATATATGTCTAAAATACTGTTTTTCACGCATGTGGTAAAACGGGTTGTATAACAAACTATCATGTTATATCCTGTATAACAATGTACATACAAAAATGAATGAATGAATGAATGTGCACCAGAGTTCTTTTCCGCTTTTAAGATTAATTGACTTGAACTTGACTTGACTACATTAATGCACAGTCGTATTTCCCATCTCCTTCTGTCTCACCCATGTGAGTACATGTACTCTTGGTTGGCTGTTTGAGCAGGCTTTGGCATATTTACTCTGTGAATCTCTGGGCTTCACCATCAGTTACTGCATTTGTCTCTATTTTTGGTGTATAGACATATATCTCATATATCCCTTCTCCCTCTATTTCTATAGCACCAACCGAATATTTCTGACTATAAACAGTGAACATAATAAGAGCCTCACAGGCTTTTGTTCTGATAAACACAGACACCGCATGTCTCCATACAGATTGTTTTTAATATCATTCAGCTAAAGTAGTTTTATGATTGTGTGTGAAACACAAGCCCTGTATGTGCCATAGTACAGACAGCTTCAATACCGTCAGGCAGATATGTGTTTTTCTGACAGTGCTCAACTGAACATTGTAAGAGGCTTTGGCTTGTTTGAGTTACATTGATTTCTGAGTGCACTCAAATGACCTTTATTACTGCTCGCTCTGTATGACATGGAGCTCTGGACTGGTAATCCACAGTGAGAGGCGATATAGATCCAGAAGAGGGCATGGCATTAAAATGTAACACTGTTGAACAGGGCTACAGTTAAAGCCACACATATGTATATAAAAAGACAGGCAAAAAATTGGAACAGGAAAATTAAAGCGCCTTTGTGAGGTGTGCTGCTGCAAGCATTTAGGCAAACACAATTTTAAGCTTATCGTGGCAAGCACTCTTTCCCAATCATCCCAAACAGCACCTCGCTTCTTGCTCACTCCAATCCGGATCATTTTCAAATGCAAATAGCAGCACTTCACAGTAATCTCACCCAACACAGAGGCGAATCTATTTGCATTCGTAAGTTGGACGCTACTGCAATAAGTCTTAAACACACTATCAGCATAAAGTAGGTGAAAAAAATGCACTTTGTTAAATTTTGGCAAAGACCTTGAATAATTAATTTACTATTATTCAAGTTATCTAATGTTTACTATGTGACGATTTTTACCAAATGATCTATAATGTAAATGTATTTGCTAGCCCATGTCCAATTCCTACCTGCTTCCCCTTAGAGAAATGTTACACGGACTACATAGTTTTTAGAAACTCTACATGTTGTGTTTCACACATTGTTTTGTATGTAGTGGACTTCTCACAAGTAGGTCATATGTTTTGTATTCACACATGATTTTTTATACACATGAAACATTTATTTTCATGTTTTAATTTTCTACAAGTGATTTCTCCCACAATTCATTTATTTTCACATCTAATCGCATATTGTTCACATGCCTTACTTGACCACTTCAGGGCATGAAAACTAACACCTGCTTCCTACAACAGCACATTTCAGACTGCCACTCGTATAATGTCATAGGGCAACACTTGGAGGAGAGTGAAAATTACACAGAGCTCACAGATGCCCAGCAAGTATCATCCTTCCCACCCAAAGGGGAAAGCCAGTTATACATTCAGGGACTCTGAGTGGCATCATTGTGGTCCACAATTAGAGTGAAACCTTAGAAAGCTGCACCACTTTGGGGTCCATTCATTGCATTTAACTAACAGCACTGAGGTTGACAATGTATTATGGACACTAAATAGGGTTGTCAGGCTGTACAATGAAGCAAACAACAACTGTATCCTTTTGTGTGTTGGTTTACTTTTAATTATTTACATAATATTTACAATAATTTATTTATTTCAATTTTTGCTACTTTCATATTGAAAAATTCATTTTGCCTTTCTCCCTTTTCATTTTCACTTCAGTGATGATTTTTTTTATTTCTGAAAGAAAAAGCTAAAGATAAACCTTATTGCATTATGCTAATTGTAAAGTGCTTACTTGTGAGAATAAATGCAAAATTAGGAGTCATTTTATATAAGGAATGCAGAAATACAGATACAGAAATACAAGCAACACTATTGCTATTGTACTTGTACCCTTAAACTGTAGATAACAACTAAAGGCCAAGGCTCATAACACAGTGAGTGAGCATTTACTCTGGCTGATGATAAAGCCAGATGGATTATGATACAGAGCCAACCATCTTTAGGGAGAACGCCAGTGGTTTCACACTTGAGGAGAGAAAGAGAGCATGTAAGTGTGACAGGATAAATTCATCAGCCCACTAATGTGTGTTTGTGCATGTGCGTGTTCCAGGACGCTGGAACATCATCAAGCACATTCTTAAAAGTATATTGCATTTTGACTTCATTTTAGAGGAGATGGTTATCAGTCAAACTCAATGTCAAGTATGAGAATACATTTAGAATGTGAAAGTCACTTTTTAATTGTCATGAAAGTATCAGTAGACTAAATATGTGCTGAAAAGCCAGAGAAATGAGAAGTAAAATGCCTTGTTGCTTTGCTCATGTAGGAGTTAGCACCTCATTAGCAAGTACAAGTCTTGTGGGGGCGAAAGTGATGGAGATGGAAGAGATGGAGAATGAAAAGTAAGGAGGTGGAGTGAACGGATTCAGGAATTATAGGCTTTTGTGGGAGAAGAGATGCTGTTCTTTGAGATTGATTGGTTTGCAGCCCACTACATGGTGTTTTTGTAACTTTATAGTTTGGCTTATTGTTCAACATGGATGGAACACATTATACACAAACCCCATTTCCAGAAAAGTTGGGACACTTTCTAAAATAGCAGTAAAACCTGAAATCTGTAATGTGTTAATTCACTTGCGCCTTTATGTAACAGACAAAAAGACAAAGAAAAGATTTTCACTGTTTTCAGTAATGAATTTAATTCTATTTGTTAAATATAGACAAATTTAGAAATTGATGCCTGCAACACACTCAAAAAAAGAGGCGTTGTTACAGAGGCGTGTTTTCTACTGTGTTTTCTACTTTTCTTTTAATTATACTTTTTAATCATTTGGGAATTTAAGATACTTATTGTTGCAATTTAGCAAAAGGAAGTTTTGCCCATTCTTGCTGCATGCAAGACTTGAGCTGCTCAACAGTCCGTGGTCTCTGTTGTCTGATTCTCCTATTAATGATGCACCATACATTTTCAATAGGAGACAGATCTGGACTGCAGGCAGGCCAGTTAAGTTGTGCTGTTGGAACTCAGGCAGAAAGAGGCCTGGCATAGTCCTGCTGAAATAGACATGGAGTTCCTGGGAAAAGACATCATCATGATGGCAGCATATGTCAGTCAGTCATTATCTGTACCGCTTATTCCCAGTTACGGGGTCATGGGGAAGCCGGTGCCCAGCCAGCAACTCTGAGCGCAAGGGCAGGAACCATCCCTAGACAGGGCGCTAATCCATCATAGGGCTCATACACACACACATTCACACTTGCATTCACACACTAAGGGCCAATTTTCCCATCAC
>JANCOA010000053.1:17252555-17271960 GCA_024363135.1 Leptodoras oyakawai | reverse complement strand
TTTTTTTGTTAAGTACATAACTCCACATGTTCATTCATAGTTTTGATGCCTTCAGTGAGAATCTACAATGTAAATAGATATGAAAATAAAGAAAACGCATTGAATGAGAAGGTGTGTCCAAACTTTTGGCCTGTACTGTAGGTCTTATACTGTACAGTGTATGTATGAGTCTGAGTTGATATTCATTATTTTTTAAGTACATGGAAAATGGGGTTAAATTATTATGAAAACTAGATGTACAGTGTAGTGGTGCATAAAAGAGCCAGAATGAAGTGACACAAGCATATGAAATGTAAAATTGATGCAGCTCTTGAGATATTAAATGGTATCAGTTGTAGCCCCTTTATGGTAATTTGGCATACATCTAAAGCATTTGATGGCGATGCATGATTTGAAATTTTATAATTGTAGCTTGAGCAGTTCTTGAGATAATGAAATTCCACAAAATTTGGTGTTCAATTGAAGAATGTGGTAGTGATGCAGGATGTGAAATTTCATGAAGTTTGGATAGCCCTAACTCTAACTCTTACAGCATAAGTTATTGGCTGTTGAAGTGCTAGATTTTTTTACTTGAACATTATTCACTTGGTGGCACCATTCCAAAAAAAAATATCGTAAGTAGCTAGGGTATTGCACCTCCTAGAGACAGCAACTTGCCTTAAAACCTTTTACTTTTTGAGCATACTCTTCTTCAGGGGGTACTAGTACAAAGGGTAACGTAGACCTAGGGAAGCAAGCCTTATATGACATATCAAACATATGAAGCTGCAACAATACCAAGTGTCGCAGGGATTAGTGAAGACTAAGTGATATTGTCGGCTAAATATTGATGAAAAAACAAACAATGCTAGCTGTGGCGGTCATAAGGCAAGGCAAAATGTCGTAATTCTTCAATGATTACATGAATTAAAACAGAAGGCTCACTGTTTCCTTTACAGCCTCTGTGTATGAAACCTGATGTTGACATTGCGGAACATTTTTAAAATTGTTATTCTCAAAGTAACCTAAAATGTCCTGCCTGCCTTGCAGTGCCTGGTCTGTTTTGTGTAGATATGGTAGACCTTTTGACCAACTCATGTCTGCTGTTTTTAACATAAGTTTAGCCATCCCTGTCCCCTAAAGCAACATGTCTTCTGTTCTACAAGATGAGAATGTTTTGTTCAGAAATGAAATGTCTCTTCTTTCCTCTATCCTATTTGCATGCAGGTCAATTCTTGCCATTTGCTTTTACTAGGATAACAGATCCTTGCAGGTTGTTTGTGTGAAAATCGTACGCAGTCAAACAATAGGGCAGTTACAGCAGATGAATAGCACTCAGTAATTGCGGTGTGTGCAGTCTGTCAGTGGGATGTGTTTGTAGCTGCCCTTCAGTTTAGAGACAGTCAGTAGTTCTTTAGTTGTATTCACTCGCTGCGAGACATGACTGCACTACCTCATGACTCCCCATATGATCAGAGAGATTTTGCACTGGAGTATTCAAAGGCCTGACAAGCACACTGCTGATGCCTACTGTGGATAGATCTAAAGCAAATATTGCTGTGAGGTAGTCTACGGCTGCTCTTGGAGGAAAGTTGGTCTTATGTGGAAATGAAAGAATATACAATATTTCCCTTATTTCCTCCCTGACTCTTTTATACGGAGCTAAAACAAATGTTGATATTGGAATTTAGATAGCACTGATTCCCCCATCATGCTGAGAAAGCGGATAATATATATTTGTGTCTTTAGCAGAATTCATATGATCCTCCCGATGAAAAGAATAAAAAAAAAATACTAGAATAACACGATCAAAGACACCTCTATCCTCTGAAGCCCTGCGTCATGCACTGCTGTCCCAAGTATTTACATGATCTTTCTCACTTTTCCATATTTTTCTGCAATTAAATTACTTCCAAGCATACTCAGCCTGTTTGAATCATATTGCACCACCATCATATTGCATCTGGAAGAACAAAAGGCAAGCACATGCCTTTTTTCATATGTGTAACTGTTTCTGAACCACTGGCCACACAGCACGGTCCAGTGCCTTCAGAAGCGAACACCAAGAGCTTCTGCAGCAACACAGACACTCGGGTGGCTTGAAATATAATGTAAATGTGAACTGTTAGACTCATTTGATATAATAATATTTTGGATTATAAGTGTGGTATCATTTTGCACTCTATGCATGAGAGTCTGTTAAGTAATTGATGCCAGTATTTTAGCCTATAGTGCTAACAGCTTTCATTTGCCACAGATCAGAAAATAACAGTGAAGTAGCGCTAATTTTAATTTTAGGTCCAGACAAATAGATGTACATACAGGACTGTAATTCTTTGTGTAGGTATGAATATGAAAGAGAGAGTGAGACAAGTGGGAAGGCTTTTGAGTCTTCTCTGTACCCGAGCGTGTATTTGGGGAACCATTTGCATAAAGAGCAAATCCCCGCAGTCCTAACCTTAAGAAAGTGATGCGGCGATGGCTCCCAAACAAAAGCTCTGCCAATTAAAGCCACTCTTGCTACTGTCTGCAGTCAAGAACACTGCTTCCCAGTAATGACTCAGTCTCTCAATCTAAATGACAGCATGTCAGCAGATCTCTCTGTGCTCAGGGAGCAATCTTAATTGGTGAAGTCTCAGGAGAGGCTGTGTTGGGATGCGGAGGCTGGGACTGGTACTTTGCGGTGTCTTGGGCAGTGGTTTATTTTGTGCCCTACTTTCCATGTATAGGACAAGAGCATATTCATTCACTTCTCTGACCAAGTCCAAGATGCTTTAAAAAAGGAAGCCAACAGAAAATGTCCTGAAACGCAAAAGGGAAAAGCCAAAAAAATATTTTTTGATCAAAGGTTTTTCCTAGGGGTGTACTGCTGGATTGGTATTGGAATATCAGTATCATTCATTCATGCATTCTCGGAAGGTGCCTTTTCCTGGTTAGGGATGCAGATCTGGATCTGATCCCGAGAACACTGAACACACCCATTCCCACACTAACTCACACCACAGGGCATTTTAGTGTAGCCTATACACCTGGACACAGGGAGAACATGTACAGAAACTCACTAGAATTGGGGCCTCAAGCTGGGTTTATTTATATATATTATTTATTTATCTATTTATTTTACTATGAATATATGTGATGCTGACACACAGAAACTTCACATATGAATTATCACATTTTCCCCCCATGTAAAATTTACACATGGTGTTTGTGGATCTCACACTTTTCACTTGTAGTATATCTTTTACATTTTTTTTTTTTTCATTTCTCATACAATTCATTTTCATATAATTATTTTGCATGTGGTTTCATTTTTAACATGTGGTTTTCTTTCAGGCTCTTTCAGGGCATACTATATAAATATATAATATTTTTTCACAGGTGATTGAATATTATGCACAAAATCACATGTGAAAAACATACAATCACATGAAAAACCTATGTGATTTTTCTTTAAGAGTACAGATCCTGAACATGAATACAGGACACACGTTATCTTAAAGCCTGCAGGCATTTAAAAAGCTTTGATATTTCTTAAAATGAAATAAAAGTCAGTCTGCTTGGTTACTATGAGGATGTCAGTACTGAATCAATATTAGGTATCAATTGATATCCATTTTGTATCAAAACCTTGTGTATATAAGGTTAAAAAACAGAACAGTTATACTGTCGAACAGCAGACAGGCTATATTTGCTGTGCCTGACCTGAAGCAGGAGTCGTTTTAACCTGAAAGAAATAATGATTACCTTTTTGAGACTGAGCGCAGACAGCACCTATGAAGACATTCCACTAACATATCGTCAGTCTTTCTGGACCAAATGCTTCCTGGAGTTCCTTCTCTTTCTGATGTGCTAGCTCTCCTTGACTCTTACCTAATGAAACATTCATGCTTAATGAGTTTTTAAATATCGCCACCTCACTTCGTTGTCAGTATGGTGAGCTTTTAATTTGCCGAGCAATTAAGTGCAGGCTCTCATCCATCAGCGCTGGTTTGTCTAGCGGGAGCCTCGCCGCTGTTTATTGATGGTTTTCTCTGAAACACTGTGGTTAAATGAGAACTCCCATGGTGGAGGTCATTCCACCAGCTTTGGGAAGCCAGTGCAAGACTGACGCTGGAGATGAATTGGTAGCTGGGGCACTTATACCTCAGATGCCTGCAGATATTAGCAGACATGGCTGGGAAGGTCTTTAGCTTGTATGATAAATATTTCTCGGTGTACATAGGTGCCATATACCATCTGTTTCCGGGTGTGAAAAATTCTTCAGACATCTAAATATTCTTATCATGTAGCCAGTTCTCAAGAATTTAAAAAGTATTTATCAAATTAAGAGAACTGACTAGCTTCATATTTATCATATGCAGAGAAAAGACAGAATATCTTACCTATTTCTTACATTGCGGTCATACTTTAAGGGTAAACAACAACAAATCCCCCAGATATTTCTTCACACCAGGGCTCCAATAAAGAACTCAACAGATGAAAATCACGATAATCATAAATCGATAGATATTTGATCAGAATTTAGAAGCTATAGACCCATGTGACCTCAGCGTAAGTTGGTGCTGCTCTTACAAGGCAGTGCTTTGCAGTCTTTCAGGAATACCCAGAGTGCGACTTGCACTAATACATCCCCATCCCTCATCTCGACAGACACCAGACGATGGGAAAAATGCCGGGGAAGAATATTCGGTCTCCCTTGAGTAGCCTGTAATAAATTACACTTTCATCCACTGAGCGAACCGCTTGAGATTCAATCCATCTCTGTTTTTTTCTCCTTGCATCCCTCGCTCTTCATTCCAACTTGGCTGTCAGAAACCACCTGGCCATGGTTTTGTGTATACCCAATGTACCTTTAGTCCACCACTGCTGATAGATGAAAAAATACAACACCCGAGATACTGCATCCTCTCTGTTATGACGCTGACACCATTTCAAAGATCTCCAAGTCCCAAAGAATATCCATTTGAAATTTCACATTGTTTCAGTAATTCAGGTCATATTTGGTTATTTGGTGTTCTCACGTTGATGCATGTAAACATGTACTGTGAACAGCCTTGTCTGTTATTAATAGTGAATTATGTTGATGTGGCCTGATCTACTCTATATTTTTGCTCAGTTGGCTGTAATTTATTTTGGAAATGGTAATCGTTTGCTTCTTGCTCAATTTATTTCCTTCACTTTTGTTGCACAATGACAACAAAAAAACATTTATATTAAGAAAGCAGAATCCGGTAAATATATTACCTTTTTTTCTAATTTAAGGGTGATTTCAGAGAGTGCATATTAACAACCTTGGTAGGAAGAATGAGGCTGTCATTCATCTGCTCTTCTTTTCCTTTCTCTCTTTCTACTTCCTTTTTTCCACTTCTTTCTCTTTTTTTCCTCTCCTTAACCTTCCTCTGATTCATGCAGACTTATCGCCCTTGGGCAAACCCAGTGGCATTTCCATAGCAACCACCTGCCCCCTCCAGCTCTATGGCTGCAGTGGATCAGCAGTTCTCTCACATGCTCTTTCTCTGTCTGTCTCTCTATTTTGTTCTTTTTCCCTTTCTTTCCCCCTCCACCAGCACCTGTCTAAAGCAGGTATCAGCGTCTTTAAGACGTGTATAATTCTCCTTTGTCCTGCAGTTCTGTGGGTTCTTATCCTTCTTTCCTTTTTTAAAAATGCAATTTTTCATGGCAGCCCTGAGGGTAGCTAACTATGTATTTGAAGTTAGAAGTAAGCCTTTCTTTCCCATTGAGGGCCATGTATCGCCTTTAAATTGATCGAAGCTCCCTTCATCCCTGGTGTTATACTTATTTGTAAGTTAATGAAAATATGAATGGTATATGCATGTGTTAATATTATATATGTGTATATATCCCACCATCCTATGCTACACTAGAGCTAGTACTCTAGCACATGCTTAATCATGGAGTGCTGAAAGGGTTAAAAGGCTTGCATGCACTCTGCACAGTTTCTCTAAATGGGACATTTAAAGCAAAGTTATTAGGGATACAAACTGATTTTACAGCCTCATTGTGTGAAATATGCTTGACCTGCTCTCTCACATATATGTGCACACATGCACGCAATTGACACACTTACAAACACAAAAGTAAAT
Source organism: Leptodoras oyakawai (assembly GCA_024363135.1). Taxonomy (NCBI): domain Eukaryota; kingdom Metazoa; phylum Chordata; class Actinopteri; order Siluriformes; family Doradidae; genus Leptodoras; species Leptodoras oyakawai. The sequence goes on along the minus strand of JANCOA010000053.1, from coordinate 17,265,874 downwards.
ACAAATGTTATTTGACTCTCCACTAAAGTCTTGACCCAGACTGAGCATCACTCCTGGCATGAGAGCTGTCATTGTCTGCTGTCTCCCACTCAGAGTGCTTCACCAACTTTCAAGGACTTTGAAGAGTTGCTGACACTGTTTTACTTTCCCCTTCAGCCCCTGTGTAATGATAAGTGGGCAGTTACCTGCTGAACACTCTGGGTCAAATCCAAAAGTGGACTGCTCCAGTTTCATTCTCAGAGAGTTGTTTGCTATTCAGCAATAAGCAAATATCCAGAGTTCAGAAGGCAGCCAGAACGCCAGCTATTGACATCCTTGTTTAGCTATTAGCCATAAGGCAAATTTGTTTAGATACATGCCATTTGCATGAACTGTTATCACTGCATGATGACCTTTAACATTCACAAAAATGGTCGCACAAACTCACCTACAATGTGCTCTTAACTGTAAAGGTAGAGATAACAGTATTTTTTTTCACACTTTACCATTAGAAGCTGATCAATACAGACTCACTTATCACTGGCTATATCATGTGTCATATTCTATGAATAGGATATTTTCATTAATGTAATTATATCAATCACAAAAAAGCTGATTCATTCATTTGGTATTATTGGCATTATTACAGCTTGCATGGTGTTTTTACATTTTTATATGACTGTAGGACTAGGCAAGGAGGCAAGTAAAGCCCATAATGACATTCATAGTCTGAGATGTGCAAAATCAAGAAGCAACCCTTTTTTTTAATCAAAAATATCACTGGTAATGCCACTCGATTCCCTCAGCATAGCTTTAAGATATTTCATATCGTGTAGGAAACCTAAGGAGCCCAATGACATACCTGGTTTCAGATGGAATTATAACTGTGGAGTGTGACCTGATGGTTCTACTGCAATAAAACATAATGAGCAGAGCATTAAAGCAGCAGCACTAGATGAAGTTAATGGAGCTTGAACTGAGCTCCTAATTGCCTTGTCTCTGTAACATTTATTCTGCTTCAACAGGACCAAGCAACACAGAGTGGCTATCCAGGAAAAGACAGAGGTGAAAAACACGCCGGAGGTGACAGGAGACGCATCATGGAGCGCTGCAGTTCAGCAATGTGACACTGATCCATTACTCTCTTACCTGTCAAAATAGAGCCCACACATCTAACATACTATTTTACATCACACATGAATGGTTCTTGATCTGCCAGCACACATACAGGTTTTTGATAGGGACCATGGAGAAAAAAACAGGTGCATCACATCGCACTTGCACATAGACATTAAAAGTGCTTTTAGTGGATGAGGCACTTAGCTGACTCTTAAAGCAGAGTGACACTCTTTCTGTGCCCCTGTGATGGGTCTACGCACTGCAATTACACACACAATTAGAGCCTCACACAACACCACACTGCCGCCGCATCAGGATATGTGTAAAAAGTGTGTTTTTCTTCATGTGTGTTTGTGTGCCTGTGGTGGTGGGGGCAGGAAAAGACCCGCAATGCAACGGGTATGCATATACATAATTGTAATACATTCAAAGTTTTCAATCTCTAAAAAAACTATAGAACATATAAAATGGGAAAATGTACACTAGTATAAGGCTGCTAAAACGTTGCCGGTCTGTACATTTCCTCTACAAATATCGAGAGGATTGGAGAAGCGATTGACGATGCTTCTGGTGCTGCTGTTTGTCTGTATGTACTTATATGTATATTTGTGTATTTGTATCAGTGTTTGTAAGAAGACATCATTTTCATTCACAAATGATAACAAAACATTGCAATTTGCAGATTATAACTTTATTCAACGCTTCAACCAGATGCCTTGTGAGCCTTTCTGGAAAGGTTACAACATTGTCCCAAATCAAGAAACTGTTATTTAAGCTGAAGTTATCCACAATAACTATCTTTGGTAAATTGCAGAAAGATCAGAAAGATCATGAACGTACAAATTTTGCAATATTTTTTAACATAATTACATTTTTGTGGAGAGCTCTCTCTACATAGATATGCAGCTCTGTGCACAGCATGCTGTCTGCATGACTTATGGATCAGTGTTTCAATAAATGAAAGCGTATCTCTTTGGGATGTCCAAAAATATAAAAAAAATTTAAATATATTTTTATTATGAAGTTATGGTTTTATTTTGGAGCACAGTAAGGCATTGTGTTGGTCTACCACTAGCATTAACTTGTTAGCCTTAAAAAAGGAGAAGAAAAATACTGTTTATCTGGGGTGGGAATCTTGCTGAAACTTGGCAACCCTCCTTATGAGTTTCAGCAAACTGCTCTTTAAAAGCTCAACATGAAACTAAAAATGCTTTTGTTTAGTCTGGTGGGATCCCACTCTCTGAAGCTGACAAAAAAAAGCCAAACTTTCTTCTGTACGTGTGCTTGGTCAGGATGCATTATCTGTTCAATCTGAATAATGTATTCATATTGGGTTACATCCCTAATGCGTAGGTGGGTATGGTCACAATATTGGAACACATTTGGCTGATGTGAGTGAGGCTGTCTCTTTTTATAAGGCTCACCTGGTACTCCAGCACTGAAGGTGCACTGTTTGGTAATTTCAACACTTTCCGGTTTCCACAATGACTGATACAACTCACCAGATAATGATCGGCCCTTTGTGAACTGCATCAGCTTGTTTGGAAGGACATTATGCTGGACAGTGGATTCTCTAAGGCTGGGGTTGTGAAACCATGGTGTGATAGAATCTGTGAAATGAGGCTTATTTATGCTGGGCTCAAGTAAAACAATGAAATAAGTCTAGAATGAGATCACATAATGAATACAAATTGATCATTATAAATCTTTAAATGATATTATAAACATTATTTCACAACCCCATAGTTCAGACCATGGTTTGGAAGTTTAAAGCACTATCATGATCCCAGTACTGTCATACTGTGTACATAATCTCTTCCCATACATGCAAAGGCATTATCTCTCTTTCTGTGTTTTCAGTTGGGTGAATTCAGTGTGTGCATTATACCCCAGTGCCATGTGGCTCCATGTTTAGTCCATGGCCCCTGGCATGGGGTCCCTTATTTAGCGGATTAGCTGCACAGTCATGGGCTTGGATCCAAAGCCTCATGGTTTTGTGATTTCAAAGCCTTCTGGGTGCAGTGGAAACAGGCTTTTGGAACCGGAGCCAAAAACTCTCGGTAGCCTGTTGTGTCTGACACATTGCCATGGAAGCGGCAGGAGACCAATCTGACAACATTGTTGATTACTTAGCGATTAGTCAGTGGTTCCTCCAGAGACAGCTATTAGTGATGACCATGCACAGTGAGAGAAAAGGAGAAGTTAACACAGTATAATTATATTTACAGCGCTACAGACCGTGATGATATCCACACCTCATTTTCTGACTTATGATCATGTGACATTTTGCTGCTTCGCTGTACTAACAGGATAGCCTCTTATTAAGCCACACTGCTTTGCATCCGTGCAATATACCATGCACAAAGATAGTAAAAAGTCAAGTGCCCTCTGCGCCCTGTCATATTGCTGCTATGTGCTAATATACATGAAGTTCTAGGGTTGATGCTGAGTAAGTATGATGAGGGCTCCCTCCTCCACACTGCCTCCTCTCTGTTGCCTCCCTGTCAATCACTTTTCATTTACTGCAGAAACCAGAGGCTCGTGAACCTGCTATTATGCAAATGGATGCACAGTGATACTGTTTTGATAACAGCTCTTGGTCAGCCCACATCCCAAAGCAAATGGTTATTACTTCATGACTTTTTGGAGAAAACAGGCATGTGAATTCCAGTGATTTTCACATGTGGGTGTATATTGCAGTAACTGCTGTACGTGCCTGAAGGAGATGGATGGGCTGTGTGTTTCTTTGCATTATGCATGCATGATGCCCAAAGAGATATTGACAGTTGGAGAGGTTTGCTAAATTCACATGCATATTCCTTTTTTTCATAAGTGTGCGCATGTGTGTGTGTGTGTGTGTGTGTGTCAGTATCAGTGGGAAGTGGTCTTTGAGTTTGTCTCTGTGGCACTGTCTTTGTGTGTGGGTGTGTGTTTGTGTGCATGTGTGTATGAGTGAGTCACTCTCTGTGCTTGACCCTGGCACTGCCTACACAAACAGACCCCAGCTAAGTGCTTTCTTTGTAATGGCTTTGTATTCGCTCATCATTTGACCTTCAACCTTGCCAGAGCTTCCTCCTTCTCCTCTACACCACCTTTTAACCCCTTATACTATTTATACTAGCAGTTCTTCACCAGCCTGCTATCCCACACATACTGGATGCTGCAATAACTCTGTTAACATACGGCATCTATGCACATGTATGCTCTGAATAACTCTTAAGCTGAAAAATGTCTATGGAGAAATCGGCAGCCTTTTTGTAGTTCACTTTATCCAGAATTTGAGTTACACAAAAGAGTTACAAATGCTATGAAGATTTAATAAAATCTAACTTTTCCTGACCTCAGTTATTATTCCTTTTCATAATAAACAGCCAATAGGTGGTGCTCTTCTGTTTTTAGTGTAGTAGAGCTGGGTGGAGTCGCATACTGTTTGGCAGCTGCTTCCACCCCCTCCCTTCTTTCTCCTCTGTCTGTCCTCTCCTCTCAGAGTGATGTAACCCCTCAGTGTGGGCATGGTACACGCGCACACACACACACACACACACACACAATGGGAGGGACACAAACTCAGTCCCTCACACTCACAGAGATCAGACGCAGAAAAGGCAGCATTGTGTGTGTGTTTGTTGCGATGCTCCCTCCCCATGGAGCACTTGGGTGAATGCCTGGGTGTGAATGGGGGTCAGAGGCAGCAGTGGCCCCTCGCTGCATCCCACCGAGCCTCATTTTCGCACATTAATCACCCCCATTCACAGATAATGAGCTCCCCCTCAGTAGCGTTTAACCGCTCTCCCTGTCCTTTGGACCTGCTCATTTGGACCTCAGCAGGGGGGATGGTGTCTGCTTGTGTAATTCCAATCAGAGCTGTAAACAGGTTGACCATCTTATCTGCTCCCGAGCTATATGACAACAAAGAACAGCTTCTTCAGTGAATCTCTCTGTCTGTCTGTCTGTCTGTCTGTCTGTCTGTCTGTCTGTCTCTCTCTCTCTCTCTGGTTCTGTTGTTGTTTCTCATAAAAATGACCTGAATGCTGTTTCCTCTCAGCCTTGTGTATGTGAATCTGTGTGTGTTTGTGTGTGTGTGTGTGTGTGTGTGTGTGTGAGAGAGAGAGAGAGAGAGCATGCCTGTAGGCAGGTGTGTGTCGAATGTGGTGCTCTAATTTCCCGGGTATTATAATTGCCTGAGGCATGGCTGAATAGGCTGGCAGGAGGAGGTCAAAGATCACCTTCCCTGACTGCTGGTTTTATTTAAACAAGCAGAAAAGTGCACGTCGAAAAAAGTTTAAAGACAGAAAAGATTTGACTCCCTCAAGCCTCAAATGTGGAAGTGATCTAGTGAATGGTAAATTTAGGTGACTCGAACAGTAAATTGCTTATCTGTGACACTGGCTTATAGAATCCCTCAGGTGATGTGGTGTGTGTGCTGTGTGAGGTGTGAGTGAAGAGGTGTCCACTGACGACTCGATACCCATGTATGAACTGCTCCAGTACAGTATGTAATGTAGCACTGTAGCTCTGCATGCATGTCACTGTGAAAAGAGTTCAGAGGGTGTGTATATTTATACCGCTCAGCCACACATTAAAACCACCTGCCTAATATTGTGTAGGTCCCCATTGTGCTGCCAAAACGGCTCTGACCCATCAAGGCATGGACTCCACAAGACCTCTGAAGGTCTTTCAGAAGGTCCGATTCTGATGCTCACATGCCCATTCTAGGTGCTTTTGGTGAACAGAAGTCAATATTTGTACTCTGACCACTCTGCATCTACTCAGCCAGATATGCTGCAACCATGATGCATTTTGTGTTCTGACACTTTCTCTCATAGCCAGAATTAACTTTCAGCAATTTGTGCTACAGTAGCTCTTCTGTGGGTTCAGACCAGTTGGGAGCCCATGACCCTATCACAGGTTTACCAGTTGTCCTTCCTTTTAGAGACGCTCTGTCCCAGTCATCTAGCCATCACAATCTGGCCCTTGTCAAAGTCACTCAGATCTTTACACTTGCCCATTTTTTCTTCATTCAACACATCAAATTTGAGAACTGATTAACATATCCCACCCCTTGACAGGTGCAATTGTAATGAGATGTCAGTGTTATTAACGCCACCTTTTAACCAATGGTTTTAAAGTTATGGCTGATTTGGGTATATATATATAGCTCAAGAACGGATTGAGGAACATGAGAAAGAGTCCAAGGTGTTGACTTGCCCTTCAAATTCCCCAGATTGAGCATCAGTGGGATGTGCTGGACAAACAATTCGGATCCATAGAGGCCCACCTCACAACTTACAGGACTTGCTACTGCTGCTATAGTCTTAGTGCCAGGTATTAAAGCACACCATCAGAGGTCTTGTGGAATCCATGCCTTGACTGGTTAGAGCTGTTTTGGCAACACAAATGGGAACTACACAATATTAGGCAGATGGTTTTAATGTTATGGCTGATTGGTGTACAGTCACTCCCAAAAGTACACCCCCCACATTTCTGCAAATATTTTAATATATCTTTTCATGATACAACATTAATAGAAATGAAACTTGGATATAACTTAGAGTAGTCGGTGTACATCTTCTGTAGCAGAATAGATTTACTGTCTTCTGAAAATAACTCAACACACAGCCATTATAGCTGGCCACACAAGTGACTACACCTCACAGTGACCATGTCCAAATTGTGCCCAATTGTGTCGTTGTCCCTCCCTGATGTCATGTGACTACAAGGTTCCAGGTGTGAATGGAGAGCAGGGCTGTTACATTTGGTGCTTTGGGTACGATTCTCTTATACTGGCCACTGGACATTCAACATGGCACCTCGTGGCAAAGAACACTCTGAAGATGTGAGAAATAGAGTTGTTGCACTCCACAAATATGCCTAGGCTGTGAGGAGATTGAAAACACCTGAAATGGAGCTATAGCACAGTGGCCAATGTCATACAGTGGTTTTCCAGGACAGGTTCCACTTGGAACAGGCCTCACCAGCGTCAACCAAAGAAGTTGAGTCCACGTGTTCAGCATGTTCATATCCAGAGGTTGGCTTTAAAAAAGACACGAACAAGTGCTGCCAGTATTGCTGCAGAGGTTGAAGAAGTGGGAGGTCATCCTGTCAGTGCTCAGACCATACACCGCCCACTGCATCAACTCTGTCTGCATGGCCGTCTTCCCAGAAGGAAGCCTCTTCTGAAGCTGACGCACAAGAAAGCCCACAAACAGTTTGCTGAAGACGAGTGGTCCAAAAGCATGGATTACTGGCATCATGTCCTGTGGTCTGACGAGATAAACATGTTTGGCTCAGATGGTGGCCAGCATGTGTGATGGCACTCTGGTGAGGAGTACCAAGATAAGTGTGTATTGCCTACCGTCAAGCATGGTGGCAGTAGCATCATGGTCTGGGGCTGCATGAGTGCTGCTGGGAGAACTGGGGAGGGTTCATTGAGGGAAGCATGAATTCCAACATGTAAGTGGCATTCTGAAGCAGAGAATGATCCCCTCCATTTTATTCCCAACGGTACCAAACACTCCTCCATGATGACAACTGCTTGGCTGAGGAAGCTGAAGGTAAAGGTGATGGACTAGCCAAGTATGTCTCCCGACCTAAACCCAATTATGCACCAATGGGGCATCCTCAAGTGGAAGGTGGAGGGTCATCATAATGTCATCATAAAGGAGTGGAAGAGGATTCCAGTAGCAACCTGTGCAGTTCTGGTGAATTCCATGCCCAACAGGGTTAAGACAGTACTATATAATAATGGTGGTCGCACAAAATATTGACATTATGGGCACAATTTGGACATGTTCACTGTGAAGTGTAGTCACTTGTGTTGCCAACTATTTGGATATTAATGGCTGTGTGCTGAGTTATTTTCAGAAAAGAGTAAATCTATACTGCTACAGACAAGGTTGTACACCGACTACTCTAAGTTATGTACAAGTATCATTTCTATAATGTTGTTCCATGAAAAGATATAATAAAATATTTGTAGAAGTGTGAGGGGTGTACTCACTTTTGTGAGTGACTGTATATATTGAGTTCTAGTTTAGTGTGGAAAATGGCAGGAGAAGAAGAAGTGCATGTTCTGACAAAATGTATATTAAAATCCATAAAGGAAAATTAAACACACACTACAATTTAACTCAATTCTAAATTCTAAATAAAAGCAAAAGAAAAATAAAAGCATCGGTGTGTTTAAGATATAATAATGTGAGCGTACATTATGCAAGTGAAAGTTACAGCAGAGGTAATGAGCCCTGTAGCAGTGTTGTAACGTGAGTAAGGTCAGGAGGGATTTCCTCCTTGAATATCTCTCACAGGGGGAACATGGGAACTAAGGGATAATTAAAACATGCTATTAGCTGAGAGGCCACACTGTCATGATAAGAAAAAGAGAGGCTGGGGGAAATTAGCCAGCACCACGTCTCTGTCAAACAACGCCTCGACTGTGCCAACACTCAGTAGGAGACTCTGTCCCCCTCTCTCTTGCTGTGTGTGTGTGTGTGCGCACATGCTATTGTTTATAGGCTGTTAAATTTTGTGGCACTTTTATAGGGCTGCTGTCCTCTAGAACAAAGTGAATGGCTGCTGTCATGAGCAGCTAGAATAACACTCTCATTCTTCTCCCCTAGCACTCTACAGCATTACCGGTCTCCTTCCTAATTAGACCTGTGTGCTTAATTAAAATGTATGGTTAAAGTCTAATAAACATTCAGTACACTATGAGGTGAAAATAGAGAGGGAAGCAGCTGAGCTGAGCTGAGCTTTTAGTACCTGATGATTTATTAATTTTATTATTCCTGTTGGAAAGACTGTAGTGGAGTGTAGGTTTGTGAGGAGCATGACTTAGTGAGCAGGTAACAGTCAATGCAGAGCTTGTCTCTTCTACCAGCTCTTGCTCATTTACATATGTGCATGTGTGCCATGTTTTTATATCTTTGTGGGGATCAAATGCCCTACAAGGATAGGAATATCTTATATTTAAGACCTTGTGAACACAATTTGCTGGTCCCCATAAGGAAAGTGTTTTCTTTGTAGTTTTTAACACATTTCCTTTTACTGAGATTAAGGTTAGGGGTAGGGTTAGGGTTAGGGTTTGGGTTCAGGTTAGCATTAATTAGCTGCAGTAATAATTATGTCAATGGAAATTCCTCACAGGTATAGCAATACAAACATGTGTGTGTGTGTGTGTGTGTGTGCTTGTGTGTAAGACAATGTGTGCACGTGCTGCTATTTACAGGCTTTTAAAAAACAATACACAGATCAGGCATAATATTAAAACCACTGACAGATGAAGTGGCATCTGTCAAGGGGTGGGATATATTAGGCAGCAAGTAAACAGTCCATTCTTGAAGTTGATGTGTTGGAAGTAGGAAAAAGGCGCATGCATGAGGATCTGAGCGACTTTGACAAGGGTCAAAATTGTGATGGCTATATGACTGGGTCAGGGCATCTCCAAAACAGCAGGACTTGTGGGGTGTTTCTGGTATGTTCTGGTTTCTACCTACCAAAAGTGATCCAAAGAAGGAGAATTGGTGAACCAGGGACAGGGTCATCGGTGCCCAAAGCTCATTAATGCAGGGGATGAGTGAAGTTTAGCCAGTTTGGTCTGATCCAACAGAAGCTACTAACACAAATAGCTGAAAACGTTAATGCTGGCTATGACAGAAAGGTGTCAGAAAACAGAATGGTCAGAGTGCCCATGCTGACCCCTGTCCACCACCAAAATGGGCACATGAGCATCAAAATTGAACCATGGAGTAATTGAAAAGGTGGCCTGGTCTGATGACTCATGTTTTCTTTAACATCATGTGGGTGGCTGGCTGTGTGTGGCATCACTTACCTGGATAAAAGATGACACCTGGAAAGAAGGCAAACCAGCAGAAGCAGTGTGATGCTCTGGCCAATGTTCTGCTGGGAAAGCTTTGGTCCTGGCATTCATGTGCATTCTACTTTGATAAGTACCACCTAACTAAACATTGTTGCAGACCAAGTACACTCCTTAATGGTAACAGTATTTCCTAATAGCAGTGGCCTCTTTCAGCAGGATAATGCGCACTGCCACACTACAAAAATTGTTCAGGAATGGTTTTGAGGAACATGACAGGAATTCATTGTGTTAACCTGCATGCAGTTTCCCCAGATCTAAATCCGACGGAGCATCTGTGGGATGTGCTGGACAGACATGTGTGATCATACCTCACAACTTACAGGACGTAAAAGATATGCTCCTAATGTTTTGTACTGCAACACACCTTCCGAGGTCTTGTCTCCTCTTGTGATAGGCCAGAACAGGTTTGGCGGCACAAGGCGGCCATACAATATTAAGCAGGCATTTTTAAGGTTATGGCTGATCAATTTATATAGTGAGTGAGCTCAAAATCTAACATGGTAATGGATTGTGGTTAAAGAGAACCCACAAAGGGAAAAATTTTAATTCCTCTCCTTCCTGGCCTCTGCAATGTATTAGTAATCTCTCTCACCTCTATCCTCAGCTCACCCTTCTTCAACTTGCTCTTGCTTTTTGATGACTTCCTTCTTCTTTTCCACATTTCTCAACTCTCTCTCTCTCACACACACACTCACTCTCTCTACCTCTCTCTCTCTCTCTCTCTCTCTCTCTCTCTCTCTCTCTTTCTTTCTGATGCAGTTGCCTCCTCCTGAGATGGTGGTTATAAACAGTCTGCGGGTGCCTGTGGATAAGACCTGGTTCATGCTGCGAAAGCTCTCTATCTATCTCTCATTTGCTTTCCCTCTTTCTCCATCTCATAAAGGAGGACAAGGGCATACTCGTAAATACACTATGTTAAGATGCCTTCACTGTATGAGTAAAAGAGGTTAGGGTCTGCTGCTTCAAGACCAATTGTTATAATGGGTTCAGGGTAATTATGTGAGTGAAGCAGTGTTAATTTACAATCAAGATCAGCTCTGCACTTAGAATGTCAGAAATTATATGAAGCTTATATAGATATGGATCGCATTTAGAAAAATTTATATATACAGTATACGTGTGTGTGTGTGTGTGTGTGTGTCTATGTATTCAGTGATTAGTACCTAGGAAAGAAGGACAACTGGTGAACTGGCGACAGTCTCATGGGGGCCCACGGATCATTGATGAGCATCTGTAGCACAGATTGCTGAAAAAGTTAATGGTGGTTATAATAGAAAGGTGACAGAACACACAATGTATCACAGCGTTGTAGGCGCAGACAGGTCAGAGTGCCCGGGCAGACCCTGTACAACAACAAAAGCACCTACAAAACCTACAATGGACACATGAGCATCAGAACTGGACCATGGAGCAATGGAAAACAGTGGCCTGGTCTGATGAATCATGTTTTCTTTTACAACATGTGGATGGCTGGGTGTGTGTGCATGTTTTTTGGGGAAAAGATGGCACCAGGATGCACAGTGAGATGCTTGCAGATTTGGAGATGCTCTAGCCATCACAATTTGGCCCTTGTCAAAGTCACTCATTCCTAATGAAATGAGTTATTCAGTTATTATCCACTCAGTTATTCATGCCACTCATCAGTGGTTATATAGGCTGATCAGTGTATATCTACAAACCCCATTTAAAGAAAAGTCAGGACACTTTCTAATAATACAATAAAAACTATAATTTGTTAATTCACTTGAACATTTATTTAACAGACAAAAGGTAAAGAACAGATTTTCATTGTTTTTTAGTGATAAACCTAGTTCTACTTGTTAAATATAAACAACTATAAAAATTGATGCTTGCAACACATTCGAAAGCTGGGACAGAGACATGCTTACAACAATTAGTATCTTCAATTTCAATATGATTAAAATCTAGAATTAAAGAAAAGGTGAAGTGACCCAGTAGTAAACATGCCTCAGTCCCAACTCTGAGTGTGTTACAGGCATCAATTTCTAAATAAATAACAAATAGAACTAAGTTCATCATTGAAAACACTGAAAACCTTTTCTTCTTTGCTTCTCAAATAAAGATGAAAGTGAATTAATAAATGACATATTTCAGAATAGTGTCCCAACCTTTCAGGAAATGAGGTTTGTAGATGATATAGCAGGGTATAGCAGGTGACTGCTCTACAGTAGCTGTACTGTGATTACCATTATAATGAGTTTCCTTCTAATAAGGATGCACTTAATTATGTCTGCTCAGTGCCCTCTTAATTCACATACTTACACACAGCCCTTTCTATTAGATTACACTTACCCCTCTTTATAAAATCAAACATATTACTAGCTTTTATTCTGTCAAGGTTTTCATCTTCTATATATTGTCTGTTTCCTTACAATGTAACAGGGAACAAGGGAGCAGATTTGAGCTCCTCTTGCATTTATATTGGATTGTTGCATGTTTTTATAAGCGTAAGGCTTCTCCATTTATTGCCTACACTCTGCCACTTTTCCTCAATTTCAAAGACTATAACGGTGTCAAAGCTTGCATTTATTCGAAGACACCTCACTATCTTATTTCTTTGAACTTACCTCTCATGTCTTCTTTTAAGCAGTTTAATAAAATGCCATATTCAAACTGAAATGTGTGTTTGTGTGTTAAAACACATTCAGCCATTGCTACAAGTAAAGTTCCCAGTAGATACAGACTATATATACCCAAGACATATGAGTGAGTTTTGTGTCTCACTGTTTGTTGGCTGCACGGTTGCTGTAGTGGGGGAGACGGCTGTGCGTATTTCCTGACGAAACTCCAGATGAACTGTGTAGAGTGAGTCTGAGCTCCAGGCATCAACATTTTAAAAATATCTAGCAGGCCGTGACGAGGAGAGCGATGTCAGTTGCTCCACTCCCTTCTGTGTCTCTTAGGCACACGCCTTCTTCTTGCTCTCATCGCATCTTTGTTACATCTACTCCAGGGAGTAGCTGAGGTGTGCATGTGTGCTTGTGTGTATGCATGTGTGTGTGTGCCGTTGTTTTGCTTATAATACGTTGATAAGGCCATGCTGACATTAATGAAGTTTGAAAGTTCTGCTTTTAACTACAGCTTTTCTGTATACTGACATGATACCTAACGTAAAATATGTGAAGATGCCAGTTTATGCCAGTTATCAACGAGAGTTATATGCAGACACGCACCCTTCCACAAATCCAGTGCATCAAAAATATTCAGCCTTCAACTTTTTTTCATATAAAATGATTTACAATGGGGCGGCACGGTGGCGCAGTGGGTAGCACCGTCGCCTCACAGCAAGAAGGACCTGGGTTCGATCCCCGGGTGGGGCGAC
>JANCOA010000053.1:17211980-17214624 GCA_024363135.1 Leptodoras oyakawai | reverse complement strand
CACACAGAAATTTCCCAGGTCGCCCCACCCGGGGATCAAACCCGGGTCCTTCTTGCTGTGAGGCGACGGTGCTATCCACTGCGCCACCGTGCCGCCCAATAAAATACATAGACTAGATAATAAAATATGAAGCTTGTTAATGAAACCGTGGTTCAACAATTAAAGCTCAGGTTTCCCAGGCAGACTTTTTGGAGTTTAAGCTCCAACGTTGTGTTCCAGCGGTGCCATATTGTGGCAGACTGTGCACACTGACCCCAGCTTCCTGACATGAGAAGAAAAGAATTTCTCTGTGCTGTAATATGTCAGTAATAAAGGTGTCCTCTTCTTAAAAGAGAAGCATCAGAAGTAATCAGAGGTGACAGGTTTGTTCTATGTGCTGTATTTTAGGTAGATAGACTTACTTGGCTTGCTTTCATCTATGGATAGATGTGTAGAGCCATATTCATTCATTCATTCATTCATTCATGGATGGAACTAAGAGGTTTTGTTTTGTCACCTGGTACTTGGCTACTATGTCACATTAATGTGCATAATAAAGTTTCATTTTCTTCTGTAATATTAAGTTAATTCCCTCTCTTTAAAGTCACAGCTGTGAGATTTATTTGTCTTATTATGAATGATTGCTTTGTTTTGACACAGGAGCTCAAGTCGCCTGAGGTGAAAAAGAAGATTCAGCACGTCACATGGCCATGACTTCTGTCCACCTATCAGAAGTGCTTACAGGAAGAAATGACTTTCAGTGATTTCTGATGGGCGTGTCCCTCTCAGCCATGTGTCCTGTGACAGAAGAGGCCAATACGGGGATAACGAGCTTGTGCATCTGAATTTGGATGCCCACTGTTCCACCGTCTCGCGTGCACACTGAGATCCTCATAAACATGCCAGTAGAGAGTTAAAAGACTTTCCTCATGAGCATCTTTTGATCGATGTCTTATTTGAGGTTCTGAATGACTTGGAGGATGGCTTTCTCTTTTAAACACTGTACAAATGCTCCTTTTACTGGAATAAATACAGATCTCTGTTCAATGCATCTTTCTGATTATACAACCCTTTAAATTCTATCTATAGGAACTTTCTGTAGCATCAGGTATATCTATACCAGCCATAGATATTTGTTTTGTTATTCCATTCTACTTTTTTTTTCTTACACTTTTTATGCTGGAATTTCAGTCTGGGGAGGAGATCAGAGCTGCTGTTAGGTGTCATGAGTTCATAAAGAGACACTGTTGTGTATTCAGAGACAACCTACAGGATAGCAATTGTGAATTGAACTCATTTGAATCTGTGCACAAGGAGTGAAATAAAATTGACTTTGAGGTTTTAATGCTTTTGTAGTGCATGTGTTAAAGGTTACTCTGTCAAACTGATTTGATGTGGTTTAGCTGGGAGATCATCCTTATGTGCCAGTCCATTGCTTCCCATATGGATTCCCTCTAGATGGGGCTCTTTCTCTTTTACTCACTAAAGCAAGGATTTGACTTGCATTGCATCACTATCGCTGAGATGCTGCTGTGTGTTTAAGAAAAAGAAATTCTTCAGAATCCAGAAAAATACTGAAGGTTTTATTCGGTTCATGTTTTTTGATGCATACAAGAATTAATGAGACATTTTCACAGGTAGAATTCCAGGCAGAATCTTACTGCTCTTTATTTATTGCACTGTATTGGACAATCTTGAGAAATAGGAACCAAGTGCTGCACTCGTAAAGGCTCACTATCAGATTTCAGTTTAATCTGGTTAGTATGTTAATATTCAACATCATAATCTATTTCTAAAGTTCCAAGGCTAGTATGTTTGTGATTGTTTTCATTTTGTAGCTCTTATTGCTCATGCCATAAAGGAAATAAACAGTTAGGCAGATGTACAGTATATCTGGTGACATTTATTGTATTCTCAAATTGAAGCTGTTCTTGAGGATAAAGTTAATTTTCCTGTTCTAAGATACACTTTTATTATCAGTGGTGCTAAAATCCATGGCTATGTCTAGGGTTTATAGAAGTGTATCAGCTTTTTCCCATGCTGCTATGCTTTAATTATTTTTATTTTTTTTACTATACTTAATGTGAATTCTTCCTAGATGTCTTTGCCACACTCAGGGCACAAGATGTCATCTCTCTCAGTCAGGAAGCCTCGGCCCACGAGAGACACCGAGCACTTCTTGCAGTTGAAACAGTCATTGTGCCACTGGCGCTCCTCAAAAGAGATATACTTGCTCCCTCCGAGCCCTAAATCACAGATATTTATGAACATGACATTGTGACACCAGACATTTTTTTGTAAAAATGTTGGTCAGTTGTATGACCACTGATTACACATACCACTGATTGGAGAAGTGCAGGCGGCACACTTCTTGGCATACAGGTTACAGAAGCAGTTGAGGCAATAAGCAAAGTCGTCACGAGAAGTGAAGCGCTGGCCAGAGAGCTGTTGCTTGCAGCCAGTGCACAGGAAGCAGTCCTTGTGCCAGGGCTGGTCATGGTAGGTCACGCCTCCAGTGGTGATGGGCTAGAGAGAAAACATGACCGCGTTTCAGTATGTACTGTATTCCTGAATGTAGTACCCCCTAATGTATACCAAAATATACAATTACTTAAGACATTGGAGTGCTATACATGCTGCACCATTGCTGCTTGGAGGTATCACC
>JANCOA010000053.1:17201980-17209480 GCA_024363135.1 Leptodoras oyakawai | reverse complement strand
TGTGATCTGCTGTGTACAGTATATTATCCTGCTCAAGTTAATTTGTAAGCTAAAATATTTCCGGTGGCGAGAGGAGAGAGTAATGTGTTGTTTTAAAGTGATATATTTATTTCTACAGAGGAACGGTTTTATACTCCTAAAGAACTAGGCTGTGTGCCCAGTCTGGAAAACAGTCATTTATCAGACTGCAATAGAGAATGTCTTATAAATGTTTTGAGTTCTTTTGGAGTGTCTGTATTTTCTGAAAGTGAAAAGTATTCATTGAATCAAAGTAAAGCCAGACAGTATCTTGAGTGATTCCCACATTGAGTTCTCTCACCAGGCATGATGGTCTTCTTGCAGTCATGGCACTTGGAGGAGTACTCGTTGGAGTAGCACTCAGTACACAGCAGCTGCTCATCCTTGGTTGAGAACGGTTTGTCCACCAGTGAGCGCTTACACTGGAAGCAATGGAAACATTCCTCATGCCAGTGGCGGTCCTTATATGACAGGTCCTGTGGACATTCAGTTACAGAAGAGTTTGTAGTGTTGGGATTTTCCCTATATGCTACTAATGCAGTCAGTAATCGGTTAAATGGAAGGTTCTATGTACAAAGAGATTTACAAAAGAGTTTGTCCTTATTAAAGAGGGTACTATGTAGACTTTTATGAAGCTAAGAACCCTTAAGAGTGCAGTCTACACCAATGTGCAGCTATGTGTACTGTATTATGTCTCTAATTAAAGTGTATATAGGCACTGAATTACCCTGCTGTTGCAACCAATAGGCTTCTTGCACTCCTCACAGGTGTTGGAGTACAGGCTCTCATAGCACTTTACGCAGTACGGGTTCTCCTCCCGCAAGACATACTTCTTCCCAAACAGGGATTCCTTGCAATAGTGACAGTCATAACGCTCCGTCATCGTTCCTCCTTCAGACAGATGGGATATGAGAGAGAGAGAAGCCATGAGATCAGCATATTCTGTCATAGTGATGGAGATGAGACCACCTATATCAAGTCAGAGTCAAGACCAAGACCTTAAAGGGTCCAGTCTTAGTCAAGACCAAGACCTTAAAGGGTCCAGTCTTAGTCAAGACCAAGACTTTGAAGGAGGTGAGACTGTGTTGAAACCGAGACCTATTATCACCTGCATTGTGAAAAGTATATATCAAATGCATAGCAGCAGTCAATACAATGTGAATGAATGGAATCATTTGATTGTTTTTGTGTATAACTATTTTGAGAGTATGAACAATGGAAAAGTTTATCATAGTCACAGTGGTGAAAACAAGTTCTCCCTCTAAAACTTACCCCTGTCACTCTAATCTGCGACCGATTCAAAATCAAGATCAGGAAACTTCTAATTACAAGATGAGACCAAAGGGTAACCACAGAGGACAGACTTGTGTACTACAATACTATTCTGCCCTCTATCCATGTCAGTATCACACAATCATAGTCACAATATTAGATAGTCACATTTGCAAAAAAGTTTATTAGTCTGCCCATCAGTGTCAGCCTGTGAGTACCCTCAAGGCTTGTATCATATAAAAAAAAGTGGCACTAAAACAGAACTGCAGTGGATGAAGCAATGGCATTCCTGACTTTACTGCTCCATCCTCCCAGCTAGAGCTGTAAATGAACAGAATATGGTATGTTTGCAGCCAAGTGTACTTTTAATACCCAATCTGGTCGAGGATTACGTCATTTTTATACATCTGCATCTCGTATAAAAAAGAAAACTTGCTAAATTGTTACTGTTACAGAATTGTGGAAATTCAAAGTGGTCTACGTGCATTAAAAATAGATCAAGTTTAGATAGATTAAGTTAGATAGATCAATAGATTAAGTTGTGTTGAAAAACCTTTCCAAACCTAATGCCATTGTTCCTGGCAGGCAGCGGCAGTGATAAAATGAGTGATGGAGAATGTTGGCACACTGGAATAGAGGTTACTCACATCTGCAGCGCTTTCGTTCCTGGCTGTGTTAAGCTCCTCTGCTTATCCCTGCCATGAGCCCTGCGACGCCATAACACATCCCACACACTGCCAGCTGTCCTCACTGTCCTGCTGTGTGTGTGTCCAGTCTGTGACTCACACACATCCACCCTGCTACTCTGTCCTCTTCTCTCTCAGTCCATGAGGCTGACTGAAGCCGTGTGCTGCCCGAGTTGCATTTCTCTACCAAATCCCCTTCCACAGTTTGACCATATAAGGCAGCAAATTCAGAAACTGGGAGAAGTATGCCCTCTTACTTAAACTCCCTCTTTCAGTTTTCTTTTCTCATCTACAATTTCCCTCATTGCTCCTCCTCTCACTTTTTTTTTTAATTTCTCACTCCACTTTGTTGGTATTTGTTCTTTCAGTCTTCCTCCAAGACATGATATCATTGTTTTTCTATTGGTCTGTTGCCTTTGCTTAATTAGAGTAGCATGCATGTCACATTTCCTTTCTCTCCATCCATCTTCCTACACATTGAAATCTTTGGAATGGTGTTGATAAGACCTGAGCCAGGGATTACTCAAGATACTCCGATTCCAGTGTGAGCTTTATTTCCCTCTAGTCTCCTTTTCTCTTTGTCCTCTTCCCTGTGTGTGTTTTCTTTACATTTCATCTTGCTAGATAAAATAAAGATTTCTCTAGATCCATAAATAAAACATTAAGCGGACCAGAAGTACCGCTGTGCGTGGTTTTGTAATGTTATATTGCTGTTGAAGTTGCTGAGTTATGTCTTTGATCCTAAGCTGTAACGTGACGCTGGGTTTGATCTTGATTTGGCGACATTAGAAGTTGAATTGTTTTACCACCAAATACCCAAGCACTGTAATAATGTCTACTTTAATCACTGTCATCCAGCAAGTTATTATTACATTAGTATTACAAGTTATTATTACATTATTGTAATTATTACACTATTATAGCTGTAGGAGTCGCTGCTGGTCAAAGACAAAATAATTCAGTTACAGTTGAGATATTATGGATGAACAAAAATCGTTTTTAATAACAAGGAATGATTACAGTCCAGGATCTCTTTTTATCCCTTCATCATGGTCCATCTACTCCTGTAATCTTAAAGCATATCTTGTTACCTAATTCCTCTTTTAGTCTATTAAATCTACTGGTCCTGCTTTCCGCCCTTTTCTGATTCTCTTTCATGACTCTCCACATGACTCCTCTCCTCTCTGGGTATTTTGTTTTCTGATGACTAAAGGTCAAACTTATTTGACAAAAATACCCAATACATTTAAATAACCAATATATCCGCATGTCGCATATAAAAGATGTGCTGTGTGCACTTTCTGACGTCCTCAAAATGCCATTCTGTGGATACCACAGTAGAAACAGAGTAAATCATGAGTTATATCATTAAGTGATAGAAATAGTTCTATTAATACACAACAGTAATATGCAACATATTGTAACTTAGTGTTTGGCACTAGCATACTGACCCCAAGACCTTTTGTCAGTTCATCTTTGGCACCATGTGTTCTCTTAATCTCCTAGGCTTTCGCTATCTCTGGCTATGTTTAGCAACTTTTTGTGGCCCCAGTCACAGAACCCTGTCACACAAAGGCAGCTGAAAGGGTAGCACATCCCTGCAGTGGATGCTGAAAGCTGCCTGAGACGCTCAGCCAGACGGCTGGACAACTCTCCCGTGAGAGTTGTCACAACTTGTCATGTCTAGCCATATATTTAGAAAAAAAAAAGAGAGGAGAATGTGAGTACCTATACAGCCCTCATTTCTATAGTGTAGAGTGTGGCACAAACAGTGGCAGTGACAGCCTGTTAACATTATAGCAATCAAACTGCACATCTTACTTGATACTTTCAGGGTATTATACATGGTACCAATTTAGACAGGGGAAACCCTCTGTTCTACAGTCTTCACATAACATTTAAGGGTTTCCCACAAGCTGGGCTATTAGACAGTTTACCTTTATACATCCCACCCTAGGCCACAGTATGAATAATATGAATAATAATATTTTGATGTGATTTATTTCCAAGATTAAATACGCTACAAAATCATACTTCCTTTTCATTGTAGATGTAATTGCACGATAGTCGAGAACACCCATTCTGTCTTTGTTTTACACAAACATCCCGGGTATGTTCAGTACATTCCGATCTCATCAAAGAATGAAGTTGAGAGGAGAGAAAACACAGTTTGACTTAAAAACTGTAAGGAATAAGATTCAGTAAATCATCTGGCTTTTAATGGCTTTATGTTTTATTAAATCATACGTCATTGCAAAAGAAAGCAGGATAAAGGTGCTTCATCTCTTCCAGAAGTCACTCTATGTAGTTTTACATCAACACACAGGGACCCTTTGCTAATATCTGCTGTCTTTCTCTTCCATAAGTTTTTGCCCAGATGGTAAGGAGCATAGTCGAGGTAATATGAGACAACATCACTAATCATCGGGGAGGAAGGAGAATTTTCCAGAATGTTCTGAATCGTACCATGATTGCTTGTCTGATGATAAGGCAACCAATTGCTCTTTTTGGATTCTGTCTTCTATTAACAAGTTTCTTTTTTTTTCTGTGGACTCTAACAGTGATTCTCTATTGGCAAAGACTAAAAAAGAAAAATTATTATTCATTTCACAGAGATCTGTGGTATGTGTGTAACCTTTCTATGTGAGCTACAATCTGTATTTAAAAATGTGCAATCCAGTAAACCACAGTGTGTTAATCTTAGGGTTAATAGACTACCTGTGTGAGGTGTAGTCCTTACCTTAAAGACTGAGCTGCCTTTCTGTGTGCTGAGTCTGGCAGGACTGAGCAGGGTGTTGTGCTACAGGGCTCTGGGCAATCCTGATTGAATTACTCCACCTATGGGGTGGCTAATTGAGGCAGTGAAGTATGAACAGGCACTCTTTATCTAGATGAGCTATAAATATACAGTTCAGTATTACCGCCGATAAAGCCCACTTGCGCACACACACCCTCTTCGATCCTGTGCCCTTTTAAGGCATTTCATTGTAGTCTGGTTTGGGCGTCCATGCTAGCAGTTGTTTGTTAATATAGATGCACGTCTTATAAAATGCATCTTCCCACACAGAATATTCTACTTGATGAACTTATGGACAGTCACAGAATATATATGGGATAGTATTACTCAATTTACCACCTGAGTAGAGCGTTTTAGCAGCTAAGAAGTTGCAATTCAATAAGACAATGAGTGAAGCTTGTAAATTGACTGCAGTATTCTTACTCCAAGCATTTTATGTAAAAGGAGTCCCGAAGATACAGAAGCAGTACTAAATAATAACTGAACTACTACTAAGTGAGGGTGATGGGCTAAAGTACAGAAAGTTCTCGCTGTTACAGAATGTTTATACAAATGAAGGGGAATGGCCTCTAGAATGTGTTGCATCTATCTTTTCAGTCACAGACTCCTTCCATTTAAGCAAATGTATACTTATAACGATGCTGGAAAACAAACAACTGGCAAATGTGTACGGAAAACCATTCATTCTTTTTTTAATGAGAGGGAATCCATTTTCTCTATTATTATTAATTATATCGTATTAAAATGTTCTCTATTATAATTAAATTAAACCTTTACGTAAGTAGTTGTATAATATTGCTTTAGGAAGTACTTAGTAGCCTGTAACCTGCTGTAAAATCTTTGTTTGAAGATCAGTTGATATGGCATATTTGATAAGAGCCATGTACAGCGCTGACTCTTTTAGATCACTGTGTTAGACAGACGTGTGTAAGGCAGTATAGTAAGACCTAGTGTTGGGTTTCTCTAGTGGAAGGACTATACAAAGTATTTAACAGATGTGAAACATCACAAGGGCCTCACATATTTCACAGAACTCCTTTTTTTTCTTTACTTTTATCCCTTTCCACACTTATCCACATATAATTAACTTTCACTGTCGCCTCCTGTTTATCCCCGCTGTTCTATCTCTCTCCACTGGACCCTCTGTCTCACCCTATCCTTTTTGAGAACCGTGTGTGGAACTCTCTCCAGGCCGACTGCTGATAGGATTTCTGCAAATAAACCTTTCCATGTCTCATGGCTCCCCTCATTTGCTGTATTTCATTTGCTGTTCTTACCTTCCTAATCACATTTTCTCCCTTTTCCCCCAATGAAGGATCCAGAATTCCCATACCTTTTAAGAAACTGTGTTATTTCTGGCAGTGAAAGACCTTGCTCATTTCAGCACGTCTATTGAATGCAGTGCTTGCTGATGCAGAGATAAGTAGTCCAGTTCTGTCATGGTCCTCATGTTTCTCTGTGTTACAAGTGTTACAGGATTTCCTAAAAGAAGAAGAAGAAGAAGAAGAAGAAGAAGTGATGAAAGATGGCATTAAGGATGATATGAGTCTGAGAAGACCTTTCATCATCAAAGCAACAGATGGGCAAATGAAGACGTGTGCTTCAGCACTTGTCAGATGAGGACATAAATTATTAATTAATTTGTTGACATGATTGATGTAGTCCCTGCAGCCATTCACTGAGGCCATACAGCTTCGTAACATTCCCTTAACACTTATCCATGATCAGTAAGTTATGTACTGAAGCTGAAAATGGAACCTTCTGTCAAAATCCTTGTAGAACACACAAGCAAGATGTCCATGTTCACTGAAAAGCTGTGTTCTATGTGAAGGAAGATGAGACATACAGTATTTGCTTATTGTTTTTATGCTTGTGCCTTGCATAAGAATTTACCCCTTACATTTCCACATTTACAGTGTTATATGAAATTGACTTGCTATAGATTGGTTTTGGATTGTACATCAGGAATCTATACTAAATAACTCCTAACATTTAAGAGAAAGCAAAAACTTTTATACTGTACACAATTATTTACATATAACATTGCATAAGCATTCACAATTGCTCCTAAATTTGTTCTGTGCAACAAGTTGCCATCAGAAGTCACATAATTTGTTGGATAGATGGAGGTGAATGAATGAACTATGTGTAATTAAAGTGTTGCCTGATGGCAATATAAATGCACCTGTTCCCAGAAGAAACCAGAGACAATAACTATTGTGACTCCTCCTTACTCTGTCCCTGACCTTTGATGGCTAGAATCCTCTAGTCAGGGTCACAGTTCTACCATATTTCCATATTTCCATGATTTAATAACTGATTTAATGTGAGAAGTTCAAAGTTCAGAATATTTGTCTAAGGAAACCTTGATTGATACTTTCCCAGAACGTTGTCCTACAGTTGTACTGAAAGCTCCTTGATCTTCATGATGCATTTTGTTTATGGTTGTTCTCTAACGAACTCTGGGGCATTCCAGGAACATGTGTATTTATACTGAGATCATGACACATTAATTACACAAAGGTGGACTTAATCGAAATAATTGTGTGCCAAGTTTCACATCAACAATGGTAAATGTATGTGCAATCGTAATGTGTTATATCTCAATAATATGCCATTTCATGGCTCTTTTTTAGATTTATTCAGATTCATTCAGATTCAGATAGCTTTATTTATCCCCGAGGGGCAATTGAGAGCACACAGAGCGACCATGACAAAAAGACATAA
>JANCOA010000053.1:16972589-16987772 GCA_024363135.1 Leptodoras oyakawai | reverse complement strand
ATCATATGAAGGTTATCCATCCATCCATCACTATGCATGTTATCCACCTATCATTTACTGTACGAAGGTTATCCATCCATCCATCACTATGCATGTTATCCACCTATCATTTACTGTACGAAGGTTATCCATTCATCACTATGCATGTTATCCACCTATCCATTATTGTATGTAGGTTATCCATCCATCTGTCACTATGTACATGTTATCCACCCATCCATTATTGTATGAAGGTTATCCATCCATCCATGATCATATATAGGTTTTCCATCCATGCATCAAGCCATCCATCATCGCACACATTATTCTTCTATTCATAATTGTATGAAGGTTATCCATCCATCCATCCTTGTTCATAGGTCATCATTATCATATGAAGGTTATCCATCCATCCATCACTATGCATGTTATCCACCTATCATTTACTGTACGAAGGTTATCCATCCATCCATCACTATGCATGTTATCCACCTATCATTTACTGTACGAAGGTTATCCATTCATCACTATGCATGTTATCCACCTATCCATTATTGTATGTAGGTTATCCATCCATCTGTCACTATGTACATGTTATCCACCCATCCATTATTGTATGAAGGTTATCCATCCATCCATGATCATATATAGGTTTTCCATCCATGCATCAAGCCATCCATCACCGCACACACATTATTCATCTATTTATAATTGTATGAAGGTTATCCATCCATCCATCCTTGTTCATAGGTCATCATTATCATATGTAGGCAATCCATCCATCACTATGCATGTTATCCACCTATCCATTATTGTATGAAGGTTATCCATCCATCCATGATCTTATATAGGTGATCCATCCATGCAGCCAGCCATTCATCCATCCATCACTCCACATATGCTTCCTTCACTAAGCATGTTGCATCCACCGATCCATTATTGTATGAAGGTTATCCAGCCATCCATCCATCCATCACTATGCATGTTATCCACCTATCATTTACTGTACGAAGGTTATCCATCCATCCATCACTACGCATGTTATCCACCTATCCATTATTGTATGAAGGTTATCCAGCCATCCATCCATCTGTCACTGCACACAGGATATCCACCTACACATAATTGTATGTAGGTTATCCATCCATCCAACATTGTTCATAGGTCATCATCATCATATGAAGGTTATCCATCCATCCATCACTATGCATGTTATCCAGCTATCATTTACTGTACGAAGGCTATCCATCCATCCATCAATATACATTTTATCCACCTATCCATTATAGTATGTAGGTTATTCAGCCAACCATCATATACAGATTATCCATTCATCCATCTTTGTACATGGGTCATCATCCTCATCAGTAGGTAATTCCTCAATCCATGATCGTATATAGGTTATCCATCCATCCTTCATTGTATACAGGTTGTATCTATCCATCACCATCATAGATAGGTTACTCATCCATCTATCTGTCCATCCGTCAGAATATGTAGGTTGTCCAACTATTGGAGTCAGTGTTCCAGTTCATCCCAAAAGTGTTGATGTCAGGGCTCTGTGCAGGCTACTCAAGTTCTTTCACTCCAACTTTGGCAGATTCTGTATTCATGGAGCTAGCGTTGTTCCTGGGGGCGCCGTCGTGCTGGAAGAGGTTCGGGCCTCTTCGTTCCAGTGAAGGGAAACTGTAATGCTATAACATACAAAGTCATCCTGTGCTTCCAGATGCATGTACTGCATGTAGGTAGGCCATCCCCTCATCTGTACATTCATTAATATATTTATACATACATGTATGTTCATGGCCATGAAGAGAACTCTTCAAAAAAAGATCTTTTTAACCATCAATCCATCCACCTAGTCTGTATGTATTAATACAAGTATCTGTTTTTTCATCCATCCATTAGCCCTTAAGAAAGCTGTGAAGAGAAAGAGGCTCCGCCCCCTACAAGCTACCCACCTATAAATTTCACTCCCTCCCTTTCATTACTTATGAGACCCACCATCTTCAGTCTCCTACCTTCAATTCAACTTCTCCTGTACTCGCAAACCTAATCAACAGTGCACCATGGCAAATGTTTGGACCTGAAACTGTTCCAAATAAACAAGCGTAAACAAGAACGGGAATTCTATATAGGGACAGTGCTGCTAGTAGAGTATGTGTGTTTGAGAAAGCTGTGGTAGAACACACAGTACTGCAAACATATGGAGGACTTTATTAGGGAAGGAAAAATATTTCAGCCAAGAAGCTCAGTAAAACCTCAGCTGAGCGCTACTGCATGACCAGACACCACATGAGACACTCTCTTCCAGGGAGCTTGTGTGATCTGGGTATCCGAACCCACATGATGAAACTTTTCTGCACATGGTGCTGGTACTCTGCTCGACTTGCTCAACTTGCTTGTCTGTGATGCACTCGATTCCCTAGTCAAAGCACGCAGCTGCACTGACGCCTCCCGTCTGACTTGCTAAAGAGAGAATGATGGGGGCAGAAGAAGCGCAGGATGATGGACATGCCAAGACACCCACATTGTATGGGAAAACGAGTTTGACTGGAATGAAAAGAAACCACAAGAGATGATGGAAAAGAACAATCTGACTTGCATTAGGCAGACCTGCGAGATGTTGCGATTCAAATATCATTATGTTGTGCGAGTATGTGAAATTTGGCTACTGCCTTCAAGGGATAAAGAAACACAACAGAACAGAACTTTCCAGAAGACGTGCTAGGAAATGACTATGTTGAACCTGAAACTCTGCTCCAAATGAAATATTTCAGCTGATTTCACAGGCATTGGAAATAAACTGCATGCTGCGGTATATAGTATGATACCAAGGATAAGCCTATGCTGCTGTGAATACTCTCCAAACATAAGAACCATGTTTCCGTCACACTTCACTAGACAGGCCAGGGGGTCAAAACGGAGTTCAGACTCACATTACGGGTTGTTGTTTAAACTTAAACTTAAATATCAGCTTTACAGAAATGGAAGTGAGGGTTATTTAAGGACTTTGCACTTTTGGGATTTCCCTTTTTCCACACTTCTCTTATAGAGTGGAGTGGGAGATGCCAAAGCCAAGGATCATTTCTCCAAAAACACAGGGTGCATTTTGTTAAAGCTGCATAGCTTTGCATGCAACTTAGTTTGAAGAAGAAGCAGCAGTGGTGGTGACATGAAGTTTTCAACATGCAGTGATTTCTGGTATCATTTGAATCAAGGAATCGTGCATTGAGGGGTTGAGAGCGGCATGGTGCGGTTTTAACCCACTTGGTAGTGTAAGGAGACACCACAGGAATTCATGCGTGTCCTTTGAGAGGCTGACTGACATCACTGGTCATGCTTCATAGACTTTGGTCAGGGAGTTACAGAGAAGGGATTTAGCAAATCAGTCCGCACCATCATACCCAAATCTGGCAGCCATGGACACAATCAGATAGCTACCATACCACATTTCACAATGCACACCATACAGCAGAAACAGACCACACAAACATGTCAACTACTGTATAAACCAAATCATAAGAATTGCTCAAACTGGTATAACAAGTCAATTGTCCAAGCTGAAAAG
Organism: Leptodoras oyakawai; assembly: GCA_024363135.1. NCBI lineage: Eukaryota > Metazoa > Chordata > Actinopteri > Siluriformes > Doradidae > Leptodoras > Leptodoras oyakawai. Next base: position 16,984,222 of record JANCOA010000053.1, on the reverse strand, counting down.
CCGACACTTGCATCATGCATGAAAACCGCTTCAAGGTTCCGCTTGAACTGAAGCAGAACCGCCCATACTGTCGATGCGAGACTAGCAAGGCAGAGCCTCGCGTACGGCCCACGGCTCAGCAGGCAGAGAACTGCCTCAGATCCTGACAAGCTAACCAGGCTGAAATATTTACCAAGTTACTATGAATACCAGCTCAGACTCTGCTGGTAGTGAGGCCGAGGCCTGTAGTAGCGGTTTACTCACACTCTATAATAAAGCACTTTTAAGAACGCACCACTGCTCCTGCTAGCAGACGAGTTTGTACCAGTGTACCGACTGCAGGACGTCTCACAAAAACTCTTTTGTGTGTCTAAAATCACTGACAAGGTTTTGTGTCACTCAGCTACATCCTGCTGCCTGATGAAAGAACTCTGCCTAGAGCCAGAAACAAAGTCTCTGCTCATTACAAAAGCTACAGTACCATCTTGAGATAACGCACAGTTTTCACTTTAAATAAAGAGCAATTGTACAGAAACGCTAGTAGACTGGAAACGCATGTCCTACAAGACGAGTTACATTTCCGGAGGCTTGAAATTACATTACTTTTAAGTAGTGATAATGTGCCTTCGATTCGAACCTTAAATCATTCTGTGTAGATTAATTTAATTAAAGCGGCTGTAGGCAATGTTAGCGATCTTACAGCATGCCGTTTCTTTGTGCAAGTCAGCAGAAACATCTTGTCTGCAGAAAAAAAACACACTTTTCTGCCATTCTGGTCTATTTTTGGTAAATATTCTACAAACAGTACAAACAGATCTGTTCAGAACATCAAGTGCACCAGAATGCCACATTTCTAGCTTAACATAAACGAACAACCGAGCTAGCTGGCGGAAATCTAACTCTACCATATAATTATGCTTTATTATAATTTAAAATAACAGAATAACAAGGTGCTCTATTGTATGATGCTTGAAAAGGGTCTGAGGCCATCCTTCACATTTCTGCCATCATTTGTGATGAGCACCTCTGACAGAATAAGCACACTGTAACGGAGAGACTCATTTGCATGGGGTTGAGCTGTGCTGAAGCTTTACCGTTGCATGCTGAATCACATTTCGTTGTGTGGACACCGTCATGAGCTGTTTGGTCATGGCAGTGCTCTTCTTTTAAAAGAAACAGGACGTAGTGCTGTAGACTGGCAAGCGGACACATGCTGTTATCCAGTACGCCATCGTTTCAGTCGCATACCCTCCGTCCGGACTTCTCTCTGAAACCCAACTCAAAAGCATGCACGATTTTCACAAACAGATGTACGCCAAGCTGACAGTAGCAGTGTGGTTGCTGTAGACACCACGCATGTTTGACTGTAAGTCACAGTCAGTTAGTCAGTCAGTGTAAACCCCATGTCCAGAGTAGAATATTTAAATTCACGGTAGTAAATAGCAGCACAAGAAATCAGACTTTCCCAACTCACTGACTAGGAAAAACCAAAGAAAATGGCCTTGACTTGGAATTTCTTGGAGTTCCAACTTCCCACTTCAGAGTTACGTCAAACGTGGCTGCATTTCACAATCACCAAACAATCAGAAACACAATTCAACAGGAAATAGTACACTGAAAATGAGTCGAGGAATGTGGACATGGCACTCATCTTCCAGTGTAATCTGTTTCCTTCAAGTTAGGCATATTTTAACTGTAGATGGATAAAAAAAGGAATGTGTTACAATAAAGTAATGACTCATTTACTTGAAGTGACTTACAACTGTGCCAGTACAAAACCGAGTTAAGGGTCTTGCTCAAGAGCCCAACAGTGGCTAGAGTTCAACCTCATGACCTTCTTATTAGTATTCCAAAACCTACAACTGAGGTGAGCCACCATCTCTTATATTTGTATTTTTTCATATTGGTATTTACACACAAGTAGGTGGCATGGTGGCGCAGTGGGCGGTGCTGCCACCTCACAGCAAGAATGTCCTGGGTTTGATTCCCAGGTAAGGAGTTTGCAGGTCCAAAAACATGTTAGATGAATTAGAGATCCTGAAATCTCCTCCACAACCCATTACGAAGTATGAAATACTCATATGATATTAACCCCTTAATATATACTTGCAACAAACAGCCATTTATGTGTAAAATGAAATGCAGTAGTGACCTAATGTGCTTGCACACAGAGGAATTTGTCCTGAGCACACACAGGTGGAAAGCCTCGTCCAGGGCAGCGGGGAGCAGTTGGGGGTTAGGTGCCTTGCTCAATGCCAGTTCAGTCGTAACTTGTCGGTTGTGGGGACCGAACCAGCAACCTTCCGGTCACAAGGCTGCTTCGTTAAACACAAGCCCACGAACACCAGACTACTACACCAGGTTATGGTGTGAGGCTACTCATGTTAACCTTAGAAATCTCCAGAAATCCGCCATATCATGTTTCAGCAGAAATAAATGCAAACACCTGGCCTTCTTTGCATACACAGGATGACCACATTCATATAGTTTTTCTGAGGTACACCATTGATGGTCATCAATCATACATGCTTGCTGAAGATCCCATTCCAGATTTAGTCCACCTTTTGCCGTCATGATAACCTCCACTCCTCTGAGAAGGCATTCCATGAGATGTCCAGTCAACCACCAGTGAGTTGAGGCAGTGATGTTGAGTAGGAGCCCAGTCTGTGTTCCAGTTCATCCCAAAGGTGTTCGGTGGGTGATGCTACTTAGAGTTCCTCAACTCCAACCTTGGAAAGTCATGTCTTCATGGAGCTCACATGGTCCACTGGGGCATGTCATGCTGGAGCAGGTTCGGCCTCTCAGTTCCAGTGAGGGGAATCTGTACTGCTACTGCTCCCTCTGTCATGCTATACATTTGTGTGCTTTGTGGCAACAGTTTCATGGTCAGGTGTCATACTTTTGACCATATATATGGTAATAGTTCTTACTGAACAAATGGAAAAAGAAATGATTCACACAGGCCCACACTGGCATAAAACAGTGTGATGTGGCTGTGGTAAGCATTTAGCTCTGCAGTGGAAAGAAGCTATAATTGACAGGCTTGGAGAAAAGCAGGAAAGTTTCCTGAAGGGATAATCGGCAGTAGCTGGACCATGGTGACATTTTTATTTGCTGATACCGGAGCATTTTTCCCTCAGAACACTACAGACAAAGAGACCTAATACGTTCCTGAAAATCAATTACTCCTGAACCGCTGCTGAGCTGGACTCGAACAGGTGAAATGTTCTTTGTCTCCAGACTTATCTTTCTTAAAAATATGTTTCCGTTGCAGAAAGCTTCCCTGAATTTCTGCACTTTTGCTTACAGTCAAGAAAAAAACCCTCCTAAAGTATGAGACGTATCCGGTTACAAACGCCAAAAGCACCAAATAAAACAAATGGTATAGTTATAGTGTCGGTATCTCTGTGACAGCGTTTCCAATGTGTCATTATCTTCCTAATAAAATAAACAAAAGCTCGTTACAGACGGGATGTAGCTGCTAGTCACCAGTGTTAGCACTTATTCTGTTATTTTATTTTATTAATTACCGGTTAACAAGGTCAGGAGTGCTGCAAATATGAAGTCTGGACTCTAAATAAACCTAAGATCTCATTAACGGTAACTCAGCTCGTTATAAAAATGAAATATAATTATGTTTGTGTTGAACCGCAGCAGAGAAAGATATCGCATTTTTTGCATCGTGACGACACGTTTTCTGTCATTTTCTTCATTTAAGGTGCTGTTCATGCTCACGCAAGTGATGACCTTCATCCGAGGGATGCCAGGATGCATCAGAGAAAGCTGTATTGCTGCTTTGCCCCGTAGTCCGACAGACTAACAGGAAACGCGTATCACGAGTTACAAAGCAATTTATATGGAAAGATGCAGACTTCACATTTACAAACAAGACACGGATAAATAAAGTGTCCAATGTGATCGATTCCATCTACTGTGAAGGATAGCAGCGATTCCTGGTACTATCATCAATCATCCCAAGCCTAATGGTCAGAAAACGAAGAAGCATTTTGGTCAACAAATGATCGGAAATACACTGAAGTACCAGAAAAGCTGGTATAGCTATATTGGTTATACAAAAATGTATAGCGACGCCACGTATGTTTCCACCATAACAATGATGATTTTCAACACGGTTTAATAGTTGGAGCTCATGACATGGCTCGTAGTATTTCAGAGGAAGAAGCAAAGTTTGGATTTTTATGTTGAGTGTTTTAAGAGTGTACTGTGAGTGCAAGAAATCCGGTAAAACCACAAACTTACGACAGCAGCGTGGCAATAAAAAGACTCTAGGTGAACGTGACCAGCGTCGACTGGCAGGAATCGTTTCACGCGATAGGTGTGCAACACTGCCTCAAGTAAGATCGGAATTCAATACTCAACAAACATCAGCGTGAGGACTGTGCAACGTTCCCTCAGAGATCCCCTTGGGAACCTAATAATAATAATAATAATAATAAGTTGCATTTATATAGCGCCTTTCACAAACCCAAGGACGCTTTACATCAGGAAACTTTTAACCTACCCAGTATTAACTATTAAGTAGTAAGTATTACCAGTTTTTCTGGTACTTCAGTGTACATTTACTAAAAATGGACTACTAATGGTTAAAGCACACTCCCATCACATTCCTAAACTCCTAAACTAGTGAGCCTGAGTGAATAAATATGGGCTTACAAATCTCAAACCACAACCACTGTACGGCTAAACCACCAGACAACAGGCAACACTATACAGTAAATATGTCTTTTTATGTGTTTCTCATTGTAATGTTGCAAACGGTGGCATGAAACTAGAAGAGAAAAAGTGAATTATGTGAAGAACTGCTGAACTATTCAACTCTTGTCAGTTCCTGTTAGATCTAAGCTGGCCTCAGCGCACGGCTGAACAATCACAGAGATCCGAGACAACAAAAGAGACGAGCGTGAGCACGCACCGCGCTCCTTTTACGCTCAAATCCCATCTTCAATAAAAGGATTTGGGCTTTTATACGCACACGCACACACACACACACACACACACACACACACACGCACACACACACACACTGTTCTGTCTTCATTTGGGGAGGGAAAAAATGAAGAGAAGCATGAGAAAGACGAGGCACAATGCAGTATATCGGTGTATAAAAAAGATACCAAAAAGAGCCACGGCGTGAAGAATACAGCTACCATTCCTAATTATTATAAAATTCTCTCTAAAGAGATTTCATCTCAAAAAAGCTTCTATTTGGGCCGCTGGTAAACCCTGAATGTTCTGCTCACAAAAAAAGTTTATTGTTACAGAAAATGGGCAGAAAAACTAAAACCCTGAATAAAGGCGCTTCTGTCCTTTTTTGTTCTGCCTTTCAGTGCTGGTCAAATTCCTGCGTAATGTACGTAAGTAGAGGGCATGATGAGTACCACGAGTACCTCCACACACCCTTTACACTCGTCTGAAAAGAAAGACGAACTGTTCTTGAGAAATAAATGGTGTGTGATTAACCTTACTGCACAAACATGTTAGGACTACGAAAAAAAAGGGCAGAAATAAACGCCTTGCAAAACGATTCCCGGGAGTTGTCGTGACGCCGGTGTTTAACGGGAGCTTATAGACGACGGCGTGCTGCTGGATTTACATGGAGGCATGGCGTGATGTACGGCACCGACACCTTTACTGCGATCGTAAACGGAGCGGCCCAGAAACAGAAACGTAAACAGGAGTGAGATCGCGTTTCGGAGTGCTTTACACAAACATTCAATGGCTTCATGGAAGTTGTGTAGGACTGGACATCTGCCAAGATAAGCGGATCAGGTTGCATGGTGATGTGTGGCGTACGGCCAGTTACTGAAAGCGTAAAGCTGGAATAACATCAACGGCATTAACGTCAAACGCTAGATCACATTACGGCGAAAAATACTTGTTTTAACTGTAATCAAAGACAAAAGATTCAATCATTCATTCAATCATTTTACAAATTATTATTAGAAATATCAAAAGCCAGATTTTGCATGTTGGGGTCTTTTACTTGGAGCTACGTCCTGAAAGTAAACGTTGCTTATTACTAAGGTGCTATTTGAAACGTATAAACTTAAACGTAAACCCACTTAAAACTCGTGGCGGTTTATATTTTCTACAAGCCAATGATAAACATCAAACAAAAGAGGTGTGTTTAAGGTCACCGTACACATAATCACTCAACAGCTCAACTTGGAAACCTGATGGACCTGGCTCTGACGTTCCACATCTACATCTACATTTACATTTATGGCATTTGGCAGATGCCCTTATCCAGAGTGACTTACATTTGTCTCATTTATACAACTGAGCAGTTGAGGGTTAAGGGCCTTGCTCAAGGGCCCAACACTGGTGGCTTGGTGGTGCTGGATCTTGAACCCCCAACCTTCTTTTCACTAACCCAACACCTTAACCACTGAGACACCCCCGCCACATCTAGTGAATGCTGTTAAATCTTCTGGATGTACACAAGACAAGATAAGATAAGAAGCTGTGAATATAAACCAAACTCCCCAGGCTGTATACGTCTCCAACAACACCACCACCACCACCACCACACCTCCCAGTAAACTGCTAAAACATTCCTGTGGTGTTTAGTCACTTGCGTTATGCATTCATAACATACTGGCATAATAAATACTCAAATGTCCCAGCAGTTCTATATTATATAATAGAAAAAGTAGGGTGCTCAAGGCTTGGGGGGGTTACAACAAAGTCATGACCCAAAGGTCATTGGGCCAATTGCGAACGCCTGAGGAAACTGTCTCTGTCCGGTCTACACCGCACTGTTTCAGGAAAAACATCAAGACAGCCACAGTTACTGGATGCCAACAATACAGAAGAGTCATGGAGGAAATTCTTAGGTTTCCTTTACTCCTGTTTCACTTGTATCATAGGGAAAAAGTTCTTGACGTTGAGTCATTTCACTTTGTATGAGAGGTGTATGAGATGTGTATGGTGTACGAGATGATACACCATCAATACAGTAATGAATTAAAACAAGACTTTTTTTTTTTTTTAGATATTGTGGAAATTCATTGAACTAAATTCTTTCATTTAATAAAGACAGTCAGACTGCAAGCGGATGTTGTGATGTTAAACAAGTCTGCGTAATGCTTCAGAATGTAAAATGTCACTTTTACATATATATTTTTCCCATAAATAAAACTAATTAGTCATGAGAAACATCACGTTGATACAATTTACACGCCACTAACCGCCCCTGATTACACCATAACGCTGATACACTGATTTATAATCTGTGTATAAATACATCAGCATACGTTTCTTCAGAAAAGTCACATGGGCAGACGCTAAACACAAGGCTCTGTACAGGTCGAAGTAAGTTCACTATGAGTGAGGTCACGGACAGTTTGCTTTACAAAATCCATCCACGACCACGCAGACAACAAGGGAACAAAACAACATGTTCATATTGAGATGAATGGAAACGGAATGGAAAGATTAGATAACGGAAACCGCACTGGGAGCCTAAACGCTGCACGTGAAACGCTCTGGGAAAGAACGAGAAACTGGGAGGAAATGACTGATCTCAAACCTCGGAGAAAGGAGTAATGGAGAGGACCAGTGATTCAGGGGAATGTTACTGTCTTGACGCTGTGTGTCAATCCAAGGCATACCAGTCGATTAGATATAAAAGTCTAACACAGAGCCAGCTTTTCAGTTTGTACATCCTGAGGAATGAAGGCTTTTTATAATAATAATAATAAAAAAAACAGAATTGGAAAATAGTTATCTTACAGTAAGTACTGTTATTAACATTCCCACATTCACACACACACATCTGTTTTTACTTTATAAAGTGCTAATGCAAAGCATTAATTAATAAACACTAGCTACAATTTCTACCAAATATATTAATTATAATAACAATTAAACTCATAATAAATTCTTTACACACACACTGCCTGCTTTTCTGCAGATTAATTGTTATGCACATCTGAAAATAGCATGGCGACACAAATGACACTGAAAATGCCATTTACGTTTATTCAGGCACGTCTGTTGTTTTATAGACAAAGCCGCTGACAGCCGGACGGCGCTCTGTACAAACACGCAGCGGGCCGGGCGAAGGTGAAGGACTTTCAAAGTGAAAATCTTTACGGGCTCAGAATTTGTAGGACAGGAGCAACTTTTACCACAGACAATAACACACACCACCACTTCACCTGCATTACATCTGGAGTAAATACGGCTTCCATTTTTCCCCCTCGACTGAAAGAAATCAGCTTTGATCATCTGCTCAGATTTATGGTTGCTGGTTACGTTTATGCTCGTTTACTCATTATTATTTCTAATTTTCGAACACGGTGTTAAAGGTGACGTTCATTCGATGACTAAGACACATAAATTGGAATCTCAGATTTCCCACTATTAAAAACCGAACATCAAAGTTCAGAAAGTTCTATTCAGAAAGGTATTCAGAAAGTCGAGATGGTTCTGAGGTATAAAAATCACAAACTTCAGAGTTACGACTTCATGTACGTCTGCATTTCTGGCATTTTGGTGGACGCCCTTATCCAGAGGGACGTACAGTTAGCTCATTTACACAGCTGAGCAGTTGAGGGTTAAGGGCCTTGCTCAGGGGCCCAACAATGGTGGTATTTGAACTCCAGACCCTCTCATCAGTAGTCCAACACTTTAACCACTGAGCTACACTCCCCACATCCGACACTGCCAAAGTGGACGACTCGGAAAGTGGACTTCCCACTTCTACGTTGGAAGTTTATGTAAAAGCATTATATAAGAAATACAGTGCGTGCATTTCCTAGTCCAAAGTGACAAGGTAGACCAATAACAGTGACAAGCAGCAAGAGAAGCATGTCTGAGTGACTGAATGCATGTAAACATAAAATTGTGTTAGTGTTATAATTCAAGTCCAATATAAGAAATGCCGTTATTATCCACATCCAAGTGTTAAATCGACCGCAGCTTTCAGTTCTGCCAAACACATCTGTTGTATAGACGAAGGTGTAAGGCATTGTGATGTGAATCATGGAAATGTGCGACTGACAACATTCTATTAATTATACATGTAAAGCAGTTCCGCTATTCAGACACCAGAGGTCCCAATGTGCACAACCCACAGAGTTCATATACTCATATACATATACAGAGCGCTCTGACCGATAGCTCAGGCATTATAGGTTATACGGTTATACAACCACATAATAAGCATCAAAAAGAGCTCTTCAGTAACTTTCAAATGACACCGACCCCATGCTGCTGCAGTCTACAGTACCTGAGAAAGAGGTCACAGAAGACGGGCATTTTAGCCGACTTTGGAGCTTTATTTCGGGTCAAGTGCCACAGACATTATTATTTTTCATCTGGCCATTTTCGCCAGGTCAGAAACTTTGTTTACTCAATCAAATGTATTTATTTATTTTGAAGATATCTTTGCAACGTGTTTGTTTCAGAAATAAAACAGGAGTCAATTGTTATTTTGTTCATTCAAATTTTACCATAGAGATATAGATTATATTAGATATATTTTATATATTTATTAAATTTTATACTAGGAACATACACAGGCGGCAACATCCAGCGTCTGAAGCTCAACACCATTTCCTGGCTCAGGTATTTCTACCATCTCGAAGCTGCACATATCTCTCCCGATGTGTCAGATACAGACTAGGGGGAAAAGTAAGCGCTCATTTAACCGCTGCCCTGATAAAGGAGACAGAAAGAAGATAACTACTACCTGCAGGATATATTATTAAAAGCCATTTAAACCAGTTTATAGTACACACCACCCTAATGCGGTGGAGTTTCCCCTGCTTCACCTCAGCTCGGTGGCTCATTAACAAGAGGGTGTGTTGGAAAGAAAATGTGCAGTGCAGACTAAAGCAGCAGATTTGAGGAAACGCTGCCGTAACCTACACGACCACAGAAATAATACTCCCAACCCCTTTACAGCTCTCAGACCTTCGTAAAGTGGTTTCTGTTCTTGGCTTTTCTCTCCCTCGGCATTTTGCTGCACAGCAGTTCAGCTATTACGCCTGTCAGCATCTGAGCAGCGACGTAGAGACCCACTGTTCTCCGAACCTGCGTCTCGAAACAGAAGCTTGCATCACATTTCCACGACACAATCACCAGCAGGTCGAACGCTTACATAACGGCGCTCCACATTACCCAAGATTAATAATACGATGTGTTATTTACCAAACCACAACATATACCCGTTTATTGGAGTGTCCAGTGTGACTGAGGCTTCCTCCCTCTTAAAAACTTCAACACAGACGAATGCCTGCTTCTGACATGTGTTCTGTCTTCTTTAACAGAGCGATAAACACAGAGGTTGGTGAAGGAACTATTGTTTATAGCTACTATAACATAAGTGATGAACTGACAGATGTTCATAACATTAAAGGTAACTGTTACAGTTAAAAATACAGATAAAAAATATGATGTAGGAACTCTTTTTGCAACGTGTTATGGTATAAGAGAAATAAAACACAACAAGGGCATTCCGTCATATTAAATCAGTGATGTGGCGTGATGTGACGACGTGTCACCGAGCCGAAATTCTGCAGTGATTTATTCTTCTTACACCGCAGCAATTTTTCTTTTGTAGAAGCCAAGTAATAAGAGCATGCCACAGCGACAATCCATTACCCTGCCAAGCAAAACCTACTAACAATAAAAGAATCACCTCATCAATCACCACTGAGGTCTCCACTATCATATAACTGCTTGCAACCTGGAAGAGCGAAAGACGTCACGTCATACCTGCGAGACTGCTGCGTAACACACGCAGAGGAAAGAGCTATCCGCCGTCTTCTGCATACATGAGCTCACAGATATTTGACACTCATATTGGCCGGGTGAGACAGAGACTGAGAGTGAGAGCACAGCCATTTTAGCCGTCTTGTACTCCAACTAACTCCTTGTCCAGATGCTTTTATATCACGCCATCACTCCATTCAGGAGCCACGGCGATGCATGATGATGCACTTTGGCAGCTTGTCAATCAAACTGACAATACGGCGTGTCACTGAAGTCTGATGAACAATCTAGAATAACCCAGATGTCAATAATTACACTGGTGGTGCTATTCAGTATCCATCAATAACCATTATATTCATTCATTCATTCATTCATTCACCTTGAGTAACCTTTTTATCCTGATCATGGTAGTCGTAGTCGAGCACGGTACACAAACCAGCGCAACACCCACCGCACCACCATGGCATCACCCTTAAAATTAAACTGGTGCAAAGTGACTTTCGTTCATTCGTTCCTTCCTTCCTCTCTTTCTTTCTCAGCATCCTGCAGCACAGCAGCCCCTGGTGCATTTCGCAGACATGAAAAAAGTCAGTGTGTGTGTGTATATATATGTGTGTGTGTGTGTGTGTATATATATGTGTGTGTGTGTGTATATATATATATGTGTGTGTGTGTGTGTGTGTGTGTGTATATGTGTGTGTGTATGTGTATATACATGTGTGTGGTGTGTATGTGTGTATGTATGTGTGTGTGTGTTTCAGCAGTCATGTTTCTGTAAAATCCTTGTTCATCAATTGAACCCAAAAAAGGGTTCAAATTCAGGTGTTACACTTGGAGAGAGCGAGAGAGAGAGAGAGAGAGAGAGAGAGAGAGAGAGAGAGAGAGAGACAGAGAGAGAGAGAGAGAGAGAG
>JANCOA010000053.1:16418319-16428936 GCA_024363135.1 Leptodoras oyakawai | reverse complement strand
ATGAATCCTCCCACACTAAAATGCCAGGTGTTTCAGTTTCATTGTCCAACCCCTGTATGTATGTATGTGTTTGTATATGTGCATATACTATATAATACAATGGGAAGCATTTGCTGCTGCTTGTCACATGTGTTTAAGGTGATATGCTTACCTCGTACATTAACCTTGAATGTTAAGGCACTGCTTCCTGCACGACATGTGTATGTGCCAGCGTCCGGCAATCGAACAGATTGAATGATCAGTTTTCGCATTGTGTGTTCTGTCTCTATTGTGACTTCGTTATTGGTCTTTAACTCTGCTCCATCTTTGTACCATTGCGTAGTGGCATCAGATCTGGACACCTCACAACAAAGGAAGAGCTTGTCTTGTTCCACTACATTTCTGTGGAGCTCTTCCTCTGGGATGTAGACAAATGCCACAGGAGTTGCTGCATAAGAATAAGAATTACACAAGTTGATTTCTGGAGTCCTTTTTCTATACATGTGTTTAAATTATTTTCATATCATGCATGCATTTTCATCAAGGTCTGCTGATGGTCTCCACTCTTAACAGGCAAACTAAATAGAAAGAAATAGCATTAAATAAAGCTTTATGAGGATGAATGCAGTTGAGCAATGTAGTGGACATGCTTTTCCCTTGCACAAACCCTTTGTAAACAAAAAGCACCAAGAAGATGGGTAGATTGCAACTACAGCTGGCAAACATGGCAAAAAGGTTGCAAATGACTCTATGCATCTGTTTTAGGAAATGATTATCTAGCGTATACAGAAGCAGCAGAATGGATCCATTGCTTTCAACCAGTGAAAATCGGACAGTACACAGTGATGTATTTGTTAGTTATATGGCAGTGGTTCAGATAAACTTCACCTTTAATGTCCACATAAAACTCGCTGATATCATCAGCTGTATTACAACTGTAAACCCCAGATTGGGAAAACGTGGCTGATAGGATAACCAATGTCCTCGTGGTGTGCTCTGATTGGAAGAAAACTCCAGAGTGAGGGAAGAGCTGAGTCCCATCCTTGTACCACTGGACCAGAGCAGTGGGCTCCGATATCTCGCACTGGAGAATGATAGGTGAGCCCGCTTCAAATGACTTGGTCTTCTCAGTCTCAGGGACAGCTGTGAACTTCACTGGTGAAGCTAGGAGTGTTTTCATTAATTCAAAGAAATGGGATTACTAGATTTGTACATAGATTTACTCTGCCAGTGTTATGTTATGTGGCAGTTCACTAATGGATGAGGGAGGTGAAGACAACAAAAAGTTTTATGTATGAATGATAATTTCTATTGTCCATTTGTTATTATGAAGGGGTCTTTTTGTTACATGTTCTTTCTGAAATGTGGTGCATTTACCAGGTAATTAGAATGGTAATTAAACAGTAAAGAAGTGAAAAATATTCTGATGATTTTGAACCCCTTAAGTGGTTTGGGTGTAAAAAGTAAAGGTGTGATATTATTTGACATAATTTAAAAATAAGGTTTTCAGAATTTGGTTATATACATTTACATGTTAAAGGTTTACATAAGGACTTAAGCATTTAGTGGATGAAGCGTTTGAGATGTTAGTGGTTTTGAGAAAGTATGTGGACTCAAAATCACCTGCAACATCCACCTTGAATGCTATACGATCATCAGCAGCTTCGCAGATGTACATTCCCGAATGCTTAAGCTCAGCTGATTGGATGATCAGTGCCCTCATGGTGCCCTCTGATTTGATGTCAATTCCAGTATCTTGAAGGAGTGGCACTCCATCTTTGAACCAGGAAACTTGAGCAGCTGATTCAGAGATTTCACACTGAAGTTTAATGGGGCAGCCTGCTTCAATGAACTTGTTTCTTGCCGCTTCTGGAAGGGCTGAGAACCTTATATGGGTAGCTATGGAAATTTTTAAGATTTTAAGAAAAACCATGACTGCTGAATCAGAAGTATACAGATGGAAACATTGGTTACTGTACAGTTTTCAACTGGATTATCCCAAGCACCAGTCATGTTAGTCATAGTATACTTCCTATTTTTAGATAAAGAAATCATTTCAGTGTTGTAGGGTAAGTTTAAAGGGCTACAGGAGAAGGTTGTAGACAGGCCCGGTATCAAGCTGAAGTTGTCCAGAGTGTTTGGAAATCAAGGATGTGATAATCTTTTGCAAGCCAAGTGTTGCATGCCATTTTAAAACCAATTATTCACTCCATTATTTCACTTCTGTGCTGCTGTAATTTCTGTATCAATAATCAATAATTTTGTCAGTCTGTCCTGCAATTGAAAGACATAATTATCTCTAATGTTCATGCTCAATATCCAACTGTCACCTCACACCGGGTCTGGAAGGAGGGCAGGTCAGTTTTATTAGGGAATATAATTGCAAATTAGTGACTGGATTTAATATAGAGTTAATGTTTGAATTTTTAAGGTTGCCGGATTATCACCTTGACGGTTCATCTCGGATGACGCAGCATCATCAAGACCACCACAGACAAAATGTCCAGCGTCCGAAAGCTCAGTTGTTTGAACAGTTAATTTTGTCTCATTTCCATCACTTTGGATATTAAGTCCACTGTTTGTGAGGAGTTCTGTGTCGTCTTTATGCCAGCAAAGCTGGCGTTTGGAGTCTGAAATCTCATACATTGGAACAGTTGGTGATTCCAGTTTAATCGACTTGTTCGTCTCCATCTTTGAAAGTGGTTTCATGGATGCAGCTACATAGTCGTGAGTAGCATAAAGAGAAAATGTTGACTTAATAGACAAAGTTAAAGAAAACTGTTGATATTTAGTTTTAGAACCTATTCAATATCAGGTCAAATCTGTATAACTTAGTGGTAATGATTTCACATATTTTTAATATGATTCAAGTTATTAAAAAAAACAGTAACCCTATTGATCCTGACTTCAGTACCCTAATGTTAACATGAAACTATATGAATATTGGAGTAATTGTGGTTTTGAAATGTTTAAAATAAATGCTCTACTGCTTTCAATTATATAGCATCACTACGGTGATAGAAATTTATTTTTGAAAATTGTTTTTGTAACTAATAGTAGTAGTGTTTATCAAAGAATCTGCAAATCACCTTTGATTTCCACGTCGAATGTGACAGCATCAGCTTTTGTTTTGCAGCTGTATGTTCCACTGTGAGATAACTCAGCTGACTCCACCAAGAGTTTTCTTATTGTACCTTCAGACTGAACCAAAATTCCAGCTCCAGATGACAGCTCATTTCCATCTTTGTACCAGCATACGGATGCAGCAGCATCTGAGACTTGACATTCCAATTCAAACGGCTCTCCGACTCCAGCAGATTTGTTCCTCTGAGCTTCAGTGAGAGTGGAGAACATCACAGGTGGTGCTATGGGCATCATACACATACGAGATACATTTTGTAATTGTTAGTTTTTCTCCATGTAGAACATATGCATCATTTAAATGTACTGTTTTCTTTAGATAAATTATCAAGAGTTGCACCAAATCATTGCTTTAACGTGGTTTATTCATCATATAATAACAATATATGGTGCATTAAATTCTAATAAGGACATAGAAGCAAAAGTCTAAAAGAAAATGTGATTAATTTTATAAAATTTAAAAATTTAATTAAATTTAATTTAATGTGATAAAATTATGAATAAATACATTTAGACGTGGAAAACAGACAATCAGACAATGATAGTGTGACTGTAACATTAGTAGCGCAAGAATAAATGATGAAAGCTTATTAAAATAAAGACATTTAACAATGATGACAAAAAGGCAACAGAACACAAAAAAAATAAAATATGAAAAAGTTCTTCAGTAGTACTACTTGCATATTGGGTAAGAGGTTTATTTAAACTTTTTAAGTATGTATTTAAATTATCATTATATATTATAAATTACTGGAATTTATGATGTAATTCTTCCTTAGTTGGTCCTGGAAATTTAAAGCTGTCTAGATCTGGGCAAAAGTAAAAGGTTTCTGCTTGCCATTGTAATAATCCCTTCAAAGTGTAGTAAAATGTATTTTGCGTATTAAAATTAGTGATCGCTTTTATTATGTTGATTATGAGACTTCTGGGATGGTTGAAGTCATTCCCCTCACACTTACTTAATCCATTTTCTTTCTTTTGCTGCAGGTTAAGTTGCTGACCACGTGCAGAAAAACACATTTGAATAACAACTGGCTCAGAATAAAGTAAATAAAGTAGTAAAAAATAAAAAGAAAGTAGTCAGCACAATGACTATTAGTAACCATTGCATGACTGAAGGGGTTAGTATTGTAATCAGATGGGTTGAGATGCCAAAGATGACTGAGGAATCACCTGGTGGATCCACAGTATTCAGGATGCCGGTATCTTTTGTTTCGTAACTGTATACTCCAGAGTCAGACAGCACAGCTGGCTTGAGCTCTTCTGAACTGATCTCTTCTGATTGGATTACAGTGAGACGCTCCTGAATTTGCTGTTGCTCTTGTCTGTGCCAGCAGACCTGAGCTGTAGAATGTATAGCCTCTTTTTGTGGAACACTTGCACTGTCTGCTTCATCAAATGTCATTTCATTCTCCTCAGTCTCAGTGAGCGCTGAACCATTCAGCCGTGCAGCTAAAGAGTTTAATTTAGCATGTTTTAATTAAAGCAGCTTTTGTTTGGAGGTATGTTTTAAGTGCAAGAAAGTCAGTAGGAAACCAAAGCATTTATATTAAAAAAAAAAAATAGCAGAAAGCCACACAAATATACTATAGTGATGGTAAATGAATATTTTCCTAAATAGTATTATGACTATTTTATTTGTAATCTATTTTGTTCAATAGAAACTTGTTTTTAGTGCTTTCAACATGGATTAAACTAGATTTTAAATCACCTTTGACATACACCTTAAATTTTATGACATCATCCATTGCCTCACAGTTGTACACCCCTGCGTGACAGAGCTCTGCAGTCGGAACGACCAGCCTTCGTATGCAGTCCTCTGACTGTATCACTAATCCATTTTTCATTTGGAGTTGTATTCCATCCTTGAACCAACAAACTGGGGCATCTGGGTCTGATATTTCACATTGTAGTACTAGAGGCATACCACTTTCAATGGTTTTAGTCCTGCCAGTCTCAGGGAGTGGGGCAAATTTTACTGGCTTAGGCAATGGTGCTTCAGTTTTGGAGAGATAAAGCCATGTATTAAAATAAGTTAAAATACATTCAAGGAGAGGATAGCTGTGATGGTTAATGTGGGCTTTCTTAATTAAAGAATGTCTGAACAATACAGTGTTACTTGCTTAATGAGTAGTATTTTAGACACACAGCCTTTCATCACCTTTTACTGTGTCTTGATACGTCACAGACTGATTCTTTGTCTCAGTTGTCTGCACCTCTCCGTGTGGTATCTTTGATAACTGGGCAAACTGTTCCTTTGAGTTCAGATTAGACATCATGTTTTTCCCATCTTGTTGCTGAACTATTGAAACATCTCCATGCCCAAAGATTTGGACCTTCTGTTCAGAGACCTCATCCAGGTCTTTGAGCCATGCTGCTTCAAAGGCCTTCTCATTCGATATGTCTTGAGGTCCTGAGATATTCACTAGAGTGCATCAAGTTATATAGAGAGAGATTTGTATTACTATGAAGTAAAATAAAACTGTAACTAAGGCTGACATTTAAGTTTGTAATTGTAAACTGCTTGTTACTTTAAATTAGATATTTACTAGCTTTATGAAAATTTAATGAGAAAATACAAAATGACGCAATCGACCAATGTCTCATGGGCCTTTTTCTTGATAAGATGGTTTTTGTTAGATGTGTGTTAATGGAGTAATTCGTTTAGGTGTTTTAGGTCAGGTCATTCAACTGAGCTAGTGAAAACCTCAGAACCTATAGTTATGCTACCAAGCCATGCAAATTAGTATTATTATTATTATTATTATTATTATTTTTATTATTATTATTATTATTATTATTATTAATGTAATATTTTTACCGTTTTTTAAGTTATGTAGATTGAGTTAATGAATCAAAATGAAAAAAAAATGACATTAAGTTGTGTTTAAAGTGTTGGCAATGAGATGTACTTTGCTCTCATCATTACTTGCTGAATGATGGAGCTAACTATTTAAATCACCTTCACGATCCACCTTATATGCTAAAACATCGCCATCCTTGCAAATGTCTTGTACTGTGAAGCAACTTCTATCGTCTTCTTGAAAACTGCAAGTTGTTTCCTGTTTAACACATTCAGGTTGAGGTAGTTCTTCATCCTTGTAGATGGAGAATGGGACAGTGGAGTCCAATTTTGCATGCTGAACTTGTTTTGTTCTGCTTTCCTTAATGTCCTCCTCCATTAACAACTCATGAACAGGTGTGAAGTTCAAGCTTTCATGAATGATGTTGCTCTTTGTAAACTCAGGACAGTTTGTGAAGCTTAGGTTTTCCTTACTGATCTCAGTCTTGTCCAACTTAGAAACTGTGTCCTTAATGATCTCACTTTTTGTGAAATCAGAACCATATGTGAAGTTTAAGCTTTCTTTATTGTTCTCGGTCTTGGATGTATCAGGATGTGTTATAAAGTTCAAGCTTTCCTTAAGGTTCTTGCTTTTTGAGCCAGAACCACCTGTGAAGCTTAAGCTTTCTTTAGTGTGCTCGGTCTTGGTTGAATCAGGATCTGCTTTAAAGTTCAAGCTTTCCTTAAGGTTCTTATTTTTTGAGCCAGAACCATCTGTGAAGTTTAAGCTTTCTTTAATGTTCTCATTCTTGGATAAATCAGGATCCGCTATAAAGTTCAAGCTTTCTTTAAGGTTCTTATTTTTTGAGACAGAACCATCTATGAAGCTTAAGCTTTCTTTAGTGTGCTCGGTCTTGGCCGAATCAGGAACCACTGTAAAGCTTGAGCTTTCCGTAAGGTTCTTGCTCTTTGAGAATTGAAGAACTTCTGTGACGCTTAAGCTTTCTTTAGTGCTCTCAGTCTCAGTCTCAGCCAAATCAGGTACTGCAGTGAAGCTCAAGCTTTCCTTAAGGATCTCACACTTTGTGAGCTTGGGAATGTTTGTAATGCTTAAGCTCTCCTTATTGACCACGTTCTTGACCAACTCAGGAATCTTTGTGCCCTGAGGGAAGACCAGGCTTTCCTTAATGATCTTGTTCTTTGTAAACTCAGAATCATCTGTGACTCCCAAGCTTTCCTTAATGATGTTGGTCTTTGCAATTTCAGGGAAGGATTCAGCTATAGTTGTATGATGTGCACAAAGAAAAGTTTCAATGGGTTTCCACTTTCTTAATTAGAAGCTGATTAAATACTTGTTCTCATTGATTGTTACTTTCAAGATTTATAACATAAAAGAGAAAAAATAAGAGAGACGACCATATGACAGAGTGGTCTAGAAACAAGTCACACAGATCAAAGCAACAACTACAAAAATTATTCTGCTTCTTTCTGCATTTCATTCATTCAGTCTTTCTTTCATTCATTCATCCACATTAAGACCATTCAATGCTTTATATAGACATTATATAGACATTTCAAGATGTTATGCTTGTTCTGATTAGCGTTAAGGAAGGTGACTGAAGCAAATGGTATGTTTTTCTGGGATGTTGTTGTACTGCAATTAAGAATGAAATCTAAACATTTTACATGATCGTTAGCTGGGAAGAAAGGCTTACAGACCAACTGGATGTTGGATTAAGATAGAATAGCAGGGATTAGTTTGTGAAGTGCTTTCAAGAATGGGTAACCAAGGTGCATGAATTCAACATCTTTAGGCACAGCTTTAGAAAGGTTACACACCACCGTGGTTAGAGGCGCAGATGCACTGGGTTAAGTGTGCTTAGAGTGGCGTAGCAGTTGTATCACCTTTTAAATCCACAGTGCACTGGACAGTGTCATCATAGGTCTCACACTTGTACACTTCAGAGTGAGACTGCTCGGCTGTTAGGAAAGCCACAAAGAAAACAATAAGCTTTCTAGCTTCAATTAGGTCAATGCTCCTAGTTAAGAACTGTGTACAAATAATAGTGGTAAACAACCTTTGTCCACATTGAGCTGGGTATGATCATCTGGTATCCTAGGTCTGTTTGTCCCATTGTCTGTTTCAGATGGTTCAGTGCTTATAGTTCTTATAGGCACCTCACACTTAAGTTGAGGCTCAGGTTCAATTCCATCTTCTAACAGTATCTGCGATAGCGTCTCTCCCTCATCTTTTAGTTGGTATTTATATTCAGTAGTGGAATCCAGTATTTTGCAGTGTTGTGCAATAGAGATGGATTCGCTGGTACATTTGCTCTTCTCAACATCAGAGACATCCAGCAGTTTCAAAGGTGCCACTAAAGATGATCATTAATAAAGGAATACTTTATGCACTTTCAGTGACTGTTAATTAAGCTTAAATGTTTAACGGCTAATAAAAGCCAAGGATATGCAGAAGTTTTTTTTTGTGAGAACACACATAAAGACAACTAAAAACCTAAACAGAGCGCAGAGTTGTTAGATGCCACGCTAAAGCATTATGTGAGTTAGAGGGAAATATTCAAAAAATCACCTTCATCTTGTACATTAAACTGGATGACCTCGTCTTTTCTCAGAGAGTCGTGCAGTCCAGACTCCGAGGGCTGTGCTGCAATTACAGCAGGTTTTCTCCCGGTATCCTCTGTTTTGATCTGAGGTGGACTTTTTGAGAGGTGCTCTACTCCATCTTCATACCAACACTCCTTGGGTGGTGTGTCTGACATCTCACAGTGTAGCTCAGTGGGGTAGTCTGCTTCAAGCAGCTGTTTCTTCACAACCCCTGGGAAGGCTGAAAACTTCACCGGTGGAGCTTATTGTGGAACATACATGACGTTAATACCTCAAAACTTAAAGAAAAGATTTCCAAGACTGAATAATCTGTAAGCTTGTCAGATTATCTGCCAAAAAGCATGTTAAATATAGAATGCATCATATTTAACAGTAATATCAAACAGTTGCCCACAAGACAAGATGCATAGGTAAGAGGCATGTCCATAAAAGCAGTGCTATGAGGCACAGACAGTTGTTTTCCATTAGTTTGCTTCTAGTTTCAAATAAATGCAGCTTTGGTTACTTGATGTACATGCTTTTTTTTTTTTTTTTTTTTTTTTTTTGCTTTTTTTTTTTTTAGAAAGCCACAAATCACCTTTGATATCCACAATGAACTGTATGGAGTCATCAGGCATGTTGCAACTGTACAGTCCAGAGTGTTTGGGTTCTGCTGACTGGACTACCAGCATCCTCAGAGTACCTTCTGCCTGTATGTCCCAGCCAGTGTCTGTGAGAATCTCTGTGTGATCCTTATACCATTGAACATCTGCTGTGGGATCTGATACCTCACAGCAGAGTTCAAAATAGCTGCCCGCTTCAATGCATTTACTCTTTTCAACTTCTGGAAGAGTTGCGAACCGCACTGGCACAGCTGCAGATGGTGATTCATGATTGAATAATCAAGATTTACATCAACATTAAAACAGACAACAAAAACTAACACAACAAACAACATTTAAAAATGTGAGGCCTGAAAAATTAATCTCTTCAAAGGTACTGCGAATATCCTAAGGTTTTATAGAATATCACTGAAGAGCAACAAAGAAGAAACTGCAAGTTTCACCTTTGATCTCGACTTGAAACTCAATGAGGTCATCTTTTGTTGTGCACCTGTACACACCAGAGTGAGACGGAGCTGCTGATTCAAAAATTAATCTCCGTATGCAGCCTTCAGATTGGAAGTCTACACTGGATTGTGCAAGAATTTGCTTCCCATCCTTGAACCAGCTGACCTGCCCAGAGGAGTCTGATATCTCGCACTGTAGAACAATGGCGCAGCCTGCTTCAATGCACATTCTCCTCTCAGTTTCCGGACCAGCTAAGAATCTCACTGGTGGAGCTACAGATATTTTAAAGTCTTTTTAATCCTTACTTTTTGGGAATTCACACTACTAGTATTTCATGTTAACAATTTCATTTTAACAGTTTTTGAAGACTGTTTAATACTGCAAAGTTGGAATCTAAGGCTGTCTGTGTTAGTGGCTTGGCCAGTCATTGTGCAGTGTATATAAAGCAAACTAATCACCTTTGATTTCCACATTGAACTGGACAGCAGTGCCTTTTGTCTTGCAGCTGTACATCCCCGAATGGACAAAATCAGCCTTTTCGACTACCAGTGCCCTCTTAGTTCCATTAGACTGGAAGTCTAGTCCACTCTGTGGGAGGAGTTTTGTTTCATCTTTGTACCAGAAGACCTGGGCACTTGGATCTGAGAGCTCACATTGTAGTACAAGTGGACATCCAACTTCAATGGACTTGTTTTTATCCACGTTTGGAAGTGCTATGTACCTCACAGGTGGGGCTATGGGTGTTTTGATCAGTGTTATTTATAATTTCAACACATACAGTACCAGTCAAAAGTTTGGACACACCTTCAAAATTCAGTGGTTTTTCATTATTTTTTTATTTTCTGCATTGTAGATTAATATTAAAGTCATCCAATCTATGAAATACATATGATAATGTTTAGTAAACAAACAAGTGTTAAACAAACCAGAATATGTTTTATATTTTAGATTCTTCAAAGTGGGCAAGAAATGAAGGTCAGTCAGTTGAGATGGTTTGGGATGAGTTGGAGGCAAAGCAGCCAACAAATGCTCAGCACCTCT
>JANCOA010000053.1:15936827-15952532 GCA_024363135.1 Leptodoras oyakawai | reverse complement strand
AGAATATAAAACATGTTTTCAGTTATTTCACCTTTTTTTAAGTACATAACTCCACGTGTTCATTCATAGTTTTGATGTCTACAGTGAGAATCTACAATGTAAATAGTCATGTAAATAAAGAAAATGCATTGAATGTGAAGGTGTGTCCAAACTTTTGGCCTGTACTGTATAAGGACTTGTAACAGCATCCCATATCCCAGCCGAATAGTAAATAAATTATTAAGCAAAACATTATTAATCAAATAACACATACATGTTAATATGGTAATATTTCTGTGAAGAGATCTTATTTTTAAAGGAGTTATCAGTTTCAGTGCTTCTTAAGGTAAATAACTTCAAATAACTTGAAGCTTTCCACTGCAGGATATTCACAGAGATGGAGGACAAGCTATGCTTTCTGCAGAACACTGTAGAAAAAAAATGTTTTAGGAAACCTATGTGATGAGGAAAACAAAGAAACTAAAGAAAGACATGTATATTTAGAGATTGTGGGCCACTTCAGGAGGAGAGGAAGGGAGTCAGAGAAACCCCAGTACACACCCAGCATTTCCTCTTTGCAACTGTAAACAGAGCTAACCAGTTGTCAAGGAGGATATGAATGTGGATCACGTTATAATGAGGCATTCTGAGATGACACTATTTAAAGTAATATGCATGAGAGTCTGTAGGAATGCTGTTATGTGTAATGTAGCACTGTATGCAAATATAATACATACAGAGTACAGGCACTCTCTGTTTTTGACATTATCCATGCCTGATACAAATGTAAAATACATGTAATATTCTCTGGCAGTATGAAAATGGCTGTATGAATTACTTAACGGATGGATAATATGTAAAGAACATGTAAGGAATGTTTTTTTAATCCATTTCTAGTTTAATTCAGTGTTGTGGAACATCTTCAAAACAACTTCCTGTTATCACTTAGGTTATAGCAACTATACACAGTTACTTCCTTTAAAGCCAGTCTGTCTTTTTCTCTCTTTCTTGAAGATAGCACACACGCTTTCATACTGACCAGGCTGTGGACTGTACAAAACAAACTTTCCCATGGTTTTCAAATAAGCACTGCTAAGTCTTATTTTTAACTCTGGTCCATTTTATAGGAGGCTCTGTTCATTGTTTTTGTTTCCTCGATTTAGAAAACTCCCATCACCTTTTATTTTTTTTTTTCCTTCAAACATATGTTCTGAAGTGGGCTATAATGAGTCTCTAGAATCACTTACAGAAGCGGTAAACCCTTGTGATAAGTACAGAGCCACATTACAGAGGCTCAGTGCCGGTACACTCGAGTACTCCGGTGGAGGTAAAAGGAATGGGTTGAAGAATGGCACTGCAGTCCCTTCCAAGCTGGGCAACATGTGTCTTTTCTGTGGTTTGTGCTGAATTGCAGGTGAAAGTGCAGCATGTAAGAGCAAATGGCTTGCAACAACCACCCAGAAAGGCATTGTGCAACAGAACAAACTGTCTGGAAATGTGAGTTCAGCTTGATGATTGACTAACGTCTAATGAGAGTAACATCAAGTTCACTTGATTCTGGTGCCTTCGCTCTTTCTGCATGATTTATTTGGGCTGGTTAGAACAAAGAACATGAAGTTTGATACAGACCAACACAACTGGTATGTCTGAGTGTGGTATCTGAGGGAGGTTATCTGGGTCCAGTTCCAAGCAAAATCTACCATAACATGCCCTCTACCACATTAAACACCTTTGGGATGAAGTGGAATTCTAACCTCACTAATGTTTTTGTGGCTGAATGAGCACAAATCCCTACAGCCATGCTTCACAATCTAGTGTTTGCCGAAGAGCTGAAGTTATTATAACAGCACATAGGGACTAAATCTGGAATGGGATGCTCAGCAAACCCATATTGGCATGATTAAAAAGGTGTCCACATCATATTGGCTATATAGTTTACTATGGATCCCCGGGTGGGGCGGTCTGGGTCCTTTCTGTGTGGAGTCTGCATGTCCTCCCCGTGACCATGTGGGTTTACTCCAGGTACTCCGGTTTCCTCCCACAGTCCAAAGACATGCACGATGGGGGTTGATTGGTGTCTCTAAAGTGGCCCTTGTGTGTGAGTGTGTGCGCCCTATGATGGATTGGCGCCCCGTCTAGGGTTGTTCCTGCCTTGCACCCTAAGCTGCCGGCTAGGCACCAGCTCTCCCGTGACCCTGAAAAGGAATAAGCGGTTAAGAAAACGAATGAGTTTACTATGGGTTACAAGCAGCATTGACT
The DNA here is from genome assembly GCA_024363135.1 of Leptodoras oyakawai. Lineage (NCBI taxonomy): Eukaryota > Metazoa > Chordata > Actinopteri > Siluriformes > Doradidae > Leptodoras > Leptodoras oyakawai. The sequence goes on along the minus strand of JANCOA010000053.1, from coordinate 15,950,294 downwards.
TTGTACAGACCCACAAGTCACAAGCTGAGCCAAGATCAGTGCTATATCCCTGAAATGCAAGGTGTTCTGGATATTTGAACCACTGAACAATAATCGCTGGAAACGATGCCTAGATCAAATCTAATCATGTATATACGTAGTACTGACTCCAAGTTCTCCATGCTCTGGTGACTTTGGTTATACTTTGGGTATCTAGCCACAGTTGGCAAAGGTTTGTTTACCATTTTCCATCACTGTATCTGAGCAAAAAAACATTTTCTGCTCTAACCAAACCAAGCCAAAACCTATACAAAAGCCAAACAAAAAAGAAACATCGCTTTGATTCAGACTCGGCAGACTAATAGGTATGACAGTGCCCTTAAAATAAACCTTTCCAACACAAAACCTGGTATTTGTAAGGTTTGTACTTTATGTAAAATAAGTAAGTGACTACTGGTTAAATGTTAAAGAGGTTACATTACATTTATATTTACGGCATTTGGCAGACGCCCTTATCCAGACCGACTTACATTCAACTACACAACTGAGCCTTGCTCAGAGATCCAGCAGTGGCTGTGGTGGGATTTGAACTCATGGCCATCTGGTCAGTAGTCCAACATCTTAACCACTAAGCTGCACTCTCCCTCATTATATTAATCTTAATATATTCATTCATTCATTTTCTTGGCCGCTTATTCCTTTTCAGGGTCATGGGGGAGCTGGTGTCTAGCTGGCAGCATAGGGCACAATGCAGGCACAACCCTAGACAGGGCGCCAATCCATCGTAGGGCACACACACACAATCACACACTAGGGCCACTTTAGAGACACCAATCAACCTAACGTGCATGTCTTCGGGCTGTTGGAGGAAACCGGAGTACCCGGAGTAAACTCACGTGGGCACGGGGAGTAAGAGTAAGAGTATTTATTGTTGTAAAAACATTGTTGTAAACAGTGTTGAAGCAGTGAAATACAGTTAGGCATCCTCATTTAGGCAGCAGTGGAAAAAATAGTGCAAAAAGACTTTTAAAATAATCCCAACACGCATATATTAATAATTATAGTATATTGTGTTACATCCTGGCCAAAGACATGCACATTAGGTTGATTGTGTCTCTAAAGTGGCCCTAGTGTGTGACATGCAGACTCCACACAGAAAGGACCCAGACTGTCCCACCTGGGGATTGAACCCAGAACCTTCTTGCTGTGAGGCGATGGTGCTACCCACCGAGCCACTGTGTTGCCCCTAAACTTAATATATTATTGTATATTTATTTTTCATAAGATATTCTTTAAAACGTAGTACAGACTACAGTCTGGGTTTAAGAAAATATGAGAAAAAACAGGCTCAAAGGGCAACCTGTTCTCTTCTGAGTGACACCAAATGGGAAAATATTAATAATTATAGTATATAGTGTTACATCCTGGCCTAGACAGTAGCCATAGCAGAGTGCCTACATGTTTTATGGGTTGGTGGTATATATGATTGATACTATAATAGAGAAAATAATTGAAATATGTTGTACTCCAGGGTAAATGGTTATACCAGGGTAGGCCACAATCACTACTGGGATTTTATCTCTCTATCAAATAATACCCTAAGCTAACTGTAAGTCAGCAGTAGCTGTCTTCACTACAGTAGAATAAAACGCCAAACAGACGCACTTCTCATGCTTCCTTGCTGTCCAGAGCACACATATAAACCCAATCCCTAAACAAAACTCAATGAAACTCAGTACATATGGAATATAGACACACAGTAACTAAGTAAGTCTAGTAAGTCAGCAGGGAGGAGCAAATATTAAGGACTAAACTGTTCATTAACTATCAGCAAGTAACAAGATAACAAGCAGTAAGGCAACAGGGTGAATTTGCCGAAGAATGGCTATGTAGGGATAACTTAATAAGGGAATAATGAGGCACCAGGAAATGTGGAAAGTCTTTCTGGGGCCCATTATAGTTTAGGCCACACCCTTTTTAGGCATTACACCCCTACAACACATGCAACACTAAGAGAAAGAGAAATTGTGACAGATGCATCCCATAATATGACTTCCCATAAGTGAACCTAGCACAGCATTTTTAACATTAAGAAAATGCAACTAGTGCTAAATATATTGATACAGAATGTTCAATATGAGTATCTTGTGATCATCAGCAGTTATTCATGTTGGAAAACAGCAGTGAGAGGAGAAGAAGAAGGTCAGCAAACATTTAAAGAGTGTGCAGCAGGAAGGAGCAAGGGGTTGTTGAGAAGTTGGCAGCGTGGAGTGCTCAGGCAGTGTGAGAAAAGGGTGTGGAAGACCCTTGGCACAACAGTCATCAAGCACATGACCTCACACCTCATCACAGCCAGCCTGTTCCTCCAGCCCACCACACAGTTGTAGACTGAGTGCCAGACTTGTTTCAGAGGAACAAAGCCTCGGAGTCTGGCTTATCGACAAATCCGCACTGTGTTTTTGTTGCTGGTTTGTATCGTATGTTATGCAGCTATTCTCAGGAGTCAAAGAAACTTTTCAAATCCAAACCCGCATGTGGGAGACGTACCCACTGCAGGAAATAACTTGGCTAATGACCACAGGTTTGTAAACAATTGGTGTCTACACCGAAATACCAGAAAAACTGGTACTGGAGTTACCAGCCCATGCAAAATAGACAGCACTTCATTGTTTGGGTCAGCCAGTGTGTATATAAAGCGACAGACAATGTGGAAGCTTCTAGAGCTTATTCCCCTGGGAGAATGGCGAGTTATCACAATTTTGTGTTTTTCATTTGGGTTTAATAGTTGGAGCTTGTGAGATGGGTCATAGCATTTCGGAGGTAGAAGCAAAGTTTGGATTTTCACATATGAGCATTTTAAGGGCGTATGGTGACTACAAGAAGTCCGGCAAAGCCTCAAACTTATGACAGCAGCATGGCTGTAAAAAAGACTGAATCTGACCTGTGCTGACTGGCAAGAATCATTTCACATGATAGGCATGCAACACTGCCTCAAGTAACATTCAGATTCAATGCCAGGACCTCAACAAGCATCAGTGTGAGGGCTGTGCAACGTTCTCTCCAAGATTCCATGGGGGACCTGCCAAGTATTAACTGGTACTTTGGTGTAGACTCAAATACTTTTAACATATTATGTTTCAAACAGGTTTGCACAGTGGTGAAGGGTTTGGTGTTGCCACTTTATAGCTCCAGGGTTTGATCTTTGGTTACTGTCTGTTTGGAGTTCACATGTTCTTCTTGTGGCCGCATAGGTTTTCTCCAGGTTCTCTGGTTTCCTTTGACTGTCCAAAAACATGGCATGGTGAATTAGCTGTGCTAAATTTTCCCTAGGGGTAAATGAGTGTGTAAGTGTGCATATTTGTGTAAAGTGCCCTGTAATGGACTGGTGTATCATATAGGGTGCATTCCCATCTCCTCCAACTACGCTTTGCTGCAGAATCTGACTCCATGGTGTGGTTCGATGCTGGAGAAGCCTATTGTTGACGAACTGTTCCCAAATACAGATTTTCATTCCAAACAAGCATTTAGTTCTGCTGCATAGTGATCTATCAATCAATGTTGTTTTATGTTGTTTTAACAAGACTATGTATCTGTGACTCATTGGTTCCTGACTGTTGCCTTGTTTAGGGCTGAGATTTACAGTAACTCTCAACGTTCATTATGAGCTGATTATTACTGTGCCCACTACATTTAGGATCACTACTTTTAAAGTTTCATGCTCGTAGACTAGTGTTTTCCCAGCCATTATATTTCTCAGACACTGGGACAGACAGGCAGAGTCTCTTATGGGACTGAGATTTGATGATTCACATTACATCAGTGACCACTCAGCCGACGAGTGGCTCAGGTTTTGACTGAAGTAAAGCTGTTGTGAATTTCCTTAAAATCCGAGTCACAGCGGTTCATCCGTTATGTTCATTTCCTGGACGCAGTTCTCCTCTTTGATATGTATTCTATTTCACCCTCCTCCCACTTCCCATCTTTTTCAGGTTCAAGAGTAGTTGAAAGAACCACAGTTACCCAATATGAAAACAGAAGTGCAGGTCATAACTATTACTTTCTCAGCTCTGTTCGGCGCTATTAAAACATTTGCCTCTGCATGCTTGTTCTGTTGAACAGCCAGGGTTTTGTAGCGCAGGTATAACTCTAATGAGTTGCCTTGGCTGATGACATCATGGCTCCAAGGGGTTTCTGCTAACCATAAATAAATACTTTGCTCTGAGCCAACTCCTCTGCTCAAGTCTGGGTTGCATATCTGTATATGGTGCTGCTGTAGCCCCAGTCTCTCTTTTTCTCTCATTGACTAATGGTGAAGTTATGTGGTCTTGTCTAAATATTTACCCAGGTTGTTTATCGATGCTCCTACACACTGAGCCCAGCCCAAGTCTGTCTGCCTGTCTGTGTACTCTTGAAACTCTCTTCAAGAGACCTCCAGTGCATCAGACATAAAGTGCATACACACATACACTCACTATACCTAAATCACCTGAACAGCATTGTCCCAAAAACAATCATTTGTTTCTTTTTATTATTGAAAACATTTTTGAAAGCCATGGTTGCACTAATGAATATACCACTGTATCTCAATGGATCTCAAGGGAAAAAGCCATTTTTTTATTTAACGCAACTCAATTTTACTTTTGTATCATGTTTAAAAATAGACATCGTCCCAAAGCAGCTTTACAGAAATCTGGATGTAGATTTAGTCCCCTAATGAGCAAGCCAGATGCCACAGTGGTAAGGATAAAAAATTAAGAAGAGAAAGAAACTTTGAAAGTAGAAATTATTCTTCCTCATGACATGGTCCTGACTGGTAATACACTGTTGATTCCCGGTAACAGCTGGACAGGCTGACCTTTATAGTTTCTCCTGAAGGGCAGTGAACTGAAGCCGTGCCATGCCAGGGTGCTGGCACAGGGAATCACCTGCAGGCTTTTTTCCACAGTTTGCATCTTAGCTGCTTTCTTCAATCACGTGAACATGTTTCTCACACTCTTTTTTTTCTCTTTATGCTTTTCAGGCTCCCAGCAACGACATCCCACTAAAACATGTAGAAACAATGGTAAGCATATTTTTTTTATTATTTTATTTCCTGTTTTATTTAATCATCTTTACTTGATTTCTATGAAGTAAATATTGCTCGAAATATTAGTGGTTTATAGCATGTAAATATTTAGCTCTAACACTGAAACTGTTGCTATGCCGTTGCCGTGCTATAAACCTCGCTGTCATGCAGCCATGCAGAAAGTCATGCAGAAATAAACCGCAAATTATTGGTTACATTAGCTAAAGTCAGCCTCACAAAGACTATGATGGACGCAGGCTGGTTTGGAGCTGGCCAGTTAAAACACCTCTTGTGTTTATAGCAGGCAAAGGGGAACGATCCAGGGTTAACATCATGCCATAGCTGGGGCATGTGAACACATCGCCAACAAACCAGCATCCCTTACATCTGCCTCCTTACTGCCTGCTCTCACCCCTAAAATCCAGCGAAAATCACTTGTGCTTGCTTGACCACAACTACACATGACTAACCATACAGCTTTAACATTAATCTAAATGAACTATAGACATTCAATGTAGAGTTATGTATGAGAATGTACTTTCATATTATGGCATTCATGTGGATTATGAGTGCTACTGTCTTTGTATTGACAGTCATGTCTGTTCCTTGCACTGTGTTACAGATGTTAACATCGGCACTGGGAATTCTGATATATGTAGTTATTTATTTATTGTTTTTCCTTTTCTTCAAAAGTTAATTTTGGTAACGACAATCGTTTTTTCTAGATTTGTTTGGCAGATTCCACCTGTAACATGTCTAATTGTACTTGTCTGACTGCATTGTGCCATGTGTAAAGTTTGGTGGAGGGGGATTATGGTGGGGTTGTTTTTCAGGAGTTGGGTGTAGTTCCAGTGAAAGCAACTCTTAATGCTTCAGCATACCAAGAGATTTTGGACAATTTCATGCTCCCAACTTGTGGGAACAGTTTGGGGATGGCCCCTTCTTGTTCCAGCATGACTGTGCACCAGTCAGGGATAAATTAGAGTGGAGACTGTGAGCCAGGCCTTCTCGCCCAACATCAGTGTCTGACCTCACAAATGCGCTTCTGGAAGAATGGTCAAAAATTCCCATAATCACACTCCTAAACCTTGTGGAAAGCCTTCCCAGAAGAGCTGAAGTTGTTATAGCTGCGAAGGGTGGGCCAACATCATATTAAACCCTATGGATTAAGAATGGGATGTCACTCAAGATCTTATGCGTGCAGAGAGAGGAGAGCGAATACTTTTGCAATATACTTGAAGGGTGGGGTATGATGATGATATGGGTGATCTCAAAAACAGAATCATGGCAGCGGTGACCTCAGTGGAAGAAACTATGAGAGGCGCTTAATTCAACTACCGTGTCATGTCAACTATCGTGTCATGTCATGTCATATTTATGATTCTTAGATATACATGCATGTATCTTTCCTTTATAAATTTTAACAATCATGTTGCTTTTAGCAATTCCAATTTTTGTACTATATTCAGAATCAAAACTTGTTTTGATCAGTTTTTTAGATGATCTGCATTCATAAATGTAGAAAATTTAGAAGTCTTTCCCTTGACAGCAATTTTACAGTGAAATCAATAGTTTAACTCATTAAAAAATTAAGATTTTTTCAACTGTATGTAGTATGCAACAGTATGCAAATTGACCAGTTCTAGCTAGTACGAAGATTTAACAGTTCAGTTTAACTGTCAGACCCTTTGCCGGAAGGAAAACCTTCTTTTCTAAGGTTATACCTAGAATATATAATAATAGACACGGTGGCTCGGTAGGTAGCACCGTCGCCTCACAGCAAGAAGGTCCGGGGTTCGATCCATGGGTGGGCTGGAGACTCTGGGTCCTTTGGGTGCGAGTGTGTGAGTGTGTGTGCCCTACGATGGATTGGCACCCTGTCTAGGGTTGTTCCTGCCTTGCACCCTATGTGGCCGGCTAGGCACCGGCTCCCCCGTGACCCTGAAAATGAATGATTTGGGTCATCTGACCACTCAAGTTCAGATATCAAATGTTCAGATCCTTTGTGCATTTTGAGACACCCATTTAGACAGCTGTGATAAAGCCTTAAATGGATTTGAGTCCACAACTGCTGCAGGGACTGTGAGTGAAGTGATTATCACTGTTTAATAAACTGCAGCACAGGCGATTATACCTGCTCCAGAGAATTTACGAAAGGTGATCATTGCCATTATAGTGAATTTTGGACACCCATCACAGCTTCTATTGGCACCGGGATACACACGATCATAGACATTCTTGTTCTCTATAGAGAATGTGACTGAGGCTCCTTTACCTCTTATGAGTCCTCTGCCATCAATCATAAATACTTCACATAAGGCCTACTGCTGTGCTGTGCAACAGTTCAACCTAAGGATATGCAGTAAATACTCTTAAGAACTCTTATCCGTTAGAATATAGCTTGCACACAAGTGGATGGATTTACTGCTTTGCATCTGTGTTTTATTTTCGCTGCTTGAGTGTATGCGGCTTTGTGTGTTTCTGTGGGAAATGATAGTTAAGCGTTGTGTAAGTCTGGGTTCCCATCATACCCTTCTCTTGGAGCACTACATGGTAGTATATGCTTTGACTCATTTTTTGGTTTGGGCCTGGTTTGTAGTAAGGAGGGAAGTATCAGATTACATTTTGGGTGTTATAGCCTCTGGTCATGAGGCAGCCTATGTTTTATTAGAAGAAATGCATAGTAGAACTGAGATTCAGAAACAAAACGTTTTCTTCGTTTTAATCTCACGTTTAATGCACATTTTGATTTGTGTTATACATGCAGGTAGGCATCGTAGAGCCATTAAAAATATTGTTGCCGTTTATCTCTGGTCTGTTTTAAGAGAAATGACTGTTGAATGTTGCCTCATTATTCACTTGACTTGATTTGATAAAAGTGAAAAATTAAATATGATTGATGTCTATTCATGTCTATTTTTTTTATTTAATGAGAACTGCACAGTGTGTAGGGAACTAGGGAACATATGTATATCACTTTACAGTGAGTTCTGTTCTGCTGCTGCTACGTGATTAGCTGATTTCCATTTCTGATTTCTGATGACCTGCCCCCGCAATGGGAGGCAGTTTGCATATTTTTTTATTAATTGCCAGAGGAATAAGTAATAAGTAATTATCAGGGACAGAGTAACAATATAACAATAGTTTACAATGAGCATTCCAAAGTTCAAGTAAAAGAAATAAGACAAAATAACATCAATAATAATAATAAATTTAAAAAGTGCATAGGAGTTTGCATATGTGTTGTGTGGATCTGTCGCCTTTGTTGCATTAAACTGATGTAACATACAAACATATAGCAACCCAAAAAGAGCTACAACGTCTTCCTTCTCCATTGTTCCTTTCAACTTTAGCAATGTTTATGATAGCTAATCAGCTATGAGATCCTAAGACTGAACACGAGAGATCTGCGCACTGTGCAGGAGAAACGACAACCAAAACATACAGGTCCTTCTAAAAAAATTAGCTTATTGTGATGAAGTTCATTAATTTCTGTCATGAAAAGAGATATCATGAAAAGGTTCTCTAAATGAATTTTGGGTTTTCATGAGCTGTATGCCAAAATCATCAGTATTAAAACAATAAAAGACCTGAAATATTTCAGTTGGTGTGCAATGAATCTAATGTATATGAAAGTCAGTGTTTATCAATGTTTATCAGTACATTACAGAAAATAATGAACTTTATCACAATATGCTAATTTTTTTAGAAGGACCTGTACATTAAACAGTTCAAATATATCACCCACCGTTCATAGAAGTTTTATCACATTTATTTCAAAAGTGCGTACAGCATACAGAATTAGTCTGAACAGTGTTGTTTGATTTGTCATGATAAATACAGCTGAGTGCTGTAATCAAGATGTGCTGATGATGACGTTGCAGCATGTCTCAAATAGTGAGTTCTTTATGAAGACCTCTTGGGATTCAGTTCCCTGTGTAGTGTGTAGGGAGCAGGGATACAGCTTGTGATTGGAATGCAGCCTAAAACAAGTAACACAGCAGTCAATTTCGGAATTGGAGGCGTGTTAATTAGACAGCACTAATAATCATCCATTTACTTAATTTGATTGGAAGAATGCTATCTTTGTTTACAATGTGTACATGTTGTTCTGTGATATATGCATTTCCTGCGTCATTTGGTAATTGTATTAGTGATGCTTTCCTCGGTCGACATCCTGTGAGTTTATTAAAGAAAAATTAACCTCACTTTGACCTCTCATGCCCATTTTTCAGACCTCAGATCGTGCATGCGTCTCTGAACGAGATCTCACACAGGAAGCAAACCAGATCAATAAGATTTCACCAAGCAACAATCGAGCATGTGTGGTTTAACCCTGCTTCTACGATTGATTTCTTCAGATAAGTTCAGGCTGATTCCCCAGACTTTCTCCAGTATTCCAAAATCCTAAATGTTTCAAACCTCAGATTCTGGATTCTGGATATTTTGGATCAAAATATCTTGCAGCTGTCATTCATCATAGTCCATTATTCTTGGCAAGGTACAGCTCAACAGATCAGTGTATAGGCTTGAAGCTGGCTTGGAAGGGATAGAACATATTTCTGGTATTAAGAGATATCTGGGTTTGATAGTGCCCGTAGTGAGTGTGCGAATTAAACCTGCAACTTGGATATTCAATCAGATTTGTACCGAATGTTGCTCTAGGCTCTGTCATGGTCATTACAGTGTGGTTCTTCTGACTTCTTTGACTCATGATACCCTGCATATTTTTTTCTTGGTTTATTAATGTTTTAAGATCATATGACCTAATCACAGGATCTCTTTTGCCAGCGTGTGGTTTGAGGTCTTCTGATCACTCTGACTCATAGAGTGGCTCAGTTTGTTTTGATTATGTTGCGCAGTTTTAAATTTGGGAGTACAGACAAAGCAAGATATTTATATTTAGATAGTACTCATTTTGCTACAGCAGACACAGGAAGAAGGAAATGGGCTTAAGTTGCACTTTCTTCATGTAAACATTTTTGACATATTGGCCGGGACTTATTCGTCATAGAAAGAGGATTAAATTTCCAAACTCGGTAATCTTTTCCTTTGACACATCTTGAAAGGTGTTCCCCGGTCAGCTGCTTAGTGCCTGACCCACACAGGGTAGAGAGCAGAACCAAACCAAACTCACATGGGTGGCAACCAAAAACACACATCCCAAGAAAGAGGGAGGAGAGAAAGAGGTAGAGGCAGAAGGGAGGGGTTGGACAGAGAGATACCACACAAGTGAAAGAGGGAGGAGGTTGGAAAAGGCGGGAGGTAGAGAGCGAGAGATTGAACAAGAACGAGCGAAGGAAGGAGTGAAAACAAGTGAAAGGGAGAAGGGGGAGTAAAAGAAAGACGGCAAGCTGTGGTCTACTGTAGCTCTTGGCCAACCATGTGGCATCCTGTGAGAGGCACCGATCCAAAATAGAGGCTATTTTTTTTTTTTTGCTCTGGGACGGCAAAGCTTGCTGTAGGAGAGGAAAATGCACAACGACAGAAAGCACTCTTTCCCAGTTATGAACCCCAGCGGTTCTTTACGGAGGCGCCTCAACTCGATACGCAGTGCCTGGCGCTGGAGCACAGGCTACCTGATGAAGGTAGGACCATACATGCTCATCTTCGTCCACTTTTACAAGCTTTCGTCCACTTTCGTCCCTTTTATTCGTCCAACCCCATTTCTGTATTTGTTAGTTAATTTGTTAGACGTGCTCGTAAGCAGCGTGTCCAGCTGGTTTTGATCAAGATCGCCTGGGACCCCTTCACTACCCCCACCCGCTTTTGGCTGCTCTTCTGGGGCTTGTAATTGTGGGTTGATTAAGGGAGGGGTGGGCGTTTTTTTGGAGCCTGGCTCTGTGTGGCTCTGTGTGTACAGGCCTCCACTCCAGCCTTGAAGAAAGTTTTTTTTTTCCTTTGGAAAGGAAGTATGATTGGGGTGGGGGTGTGTTTGGTTTTGATCTGATGTGTTTTAATGCCCTGCCTTTGAGTTGAATGATCTAAGTGGTCACGTTTTGCTAGGGTTTATGTGTTACTTTGGGGTTTCTATTTATTAGCATGATAGTTTATAGGCACCAAGTCATATATTATATATAGGCAATTATGTATCAGTGTAACAGGCTTAAAAACACAAAAACATTTAGACATGTTTTACTTTTTGTACTATATATATTTCTGAAATGACTTTTTTTTTAACTGATATAGGTTTCTCTTTTGCCTGTAATCTCACCCAGCTGGAGCTCAGACATTTGGACATTGCAGACATTTGGATAGTCGGTTTCTGATTACAGACTGACTTGATTAGGCCAATGTCCATTTGCAATATCCAACAACTTGTATCCATCAAAGCCTGACATTCACTGTAGGACAAAATCATGTTTAGCTAGCAAGCTAGATTGACCACAACTGAATCACAAGTTGCCATAGTATATTTCCATAACACCACACGTATAGTAAACAGTGTTATCATAACAAAGCACAAATATGCACCCGCTGCTTCAAAAAAGCCTAAATTATGTCTAGCATCTTTCCTACGTGTGATATATCAATAGCTACATCAGCTTAAGAAATAAGAGTAGGATATGGTGCTAAAACAGTCACAATATATAAAACACAATATTAGGACACTTCAGATAATGTTTCATGATCATAATCAAAGCCTTCTATTATTAGAGCCATATCCAGCCTGTGTGTACTTTCAAGAATAGTCCTTAGTGCTGTATGTAATTATGCTGTTGGATTCTGGGTTTTTCTTTGTAAGTATTGTTCCTATTTGGTCTCCACGGTCATGCTGTACCATGTCATTTAAATGCTGAACGGAAGCAACTGTATTTTCAAAAATGCACCTACATCTGAAAAAAAAAAACGAGTCACAGAGAGTTTTTCCACTTCATTTATTCCAGAAAAGTGGCTTGTGAGACACCTTCGATTCACCCTACAATGTTTTCTTCTTGGTCAAGATTCCACAGCCCTGCCATTCCCGTTTTAGTGGATGAGTAGATTCTGTAGGCTTTAGAGTGAAATCCATATGTAACTGCTCAGATGGAGCAGCTAAGTTTGTCTCTCTGTAATCTACTCTATCTTATGAATATATGGTTGGATATAGGAGAAGAAGGAACGTTGAACAAATGACATTTGTGGGCACTAATGATAGGTAGCTATGATTTGGACTTGCTAATGATAGGTAGCTATGATTTGGAAAAGAAGAATGAAGGGATGAGGGAAAGATGATGGGCCATGGCCAAATATAGCCGTGCTTAGGCCCTTTCTGATTTGGGAAATGTCCGGCTGCCACTTCTCATTAGTCTGTGTACAATACTGGAATGAATGAATTCCAGAATAATCACAATTTGAACTATACCTGACCCAAACACTACCTCAAGATGTACTTGTGTTTCACGTGAAATCTGAACACACAAGCACAGACAAACGTGTAGACTTAGTTTAACCCTGTTAAACATGTTCTAATGGAAAGGTTTAAAAAGCTTCTTTTCAGTAAATATTTCAGGTTCGTTTTATACAGTTTTGTGCGAGAGCGTGATAGAGAGAATGAGTCTGAACGTACTTCAGACTTCTTTATTCACATGATGATGAGTAATTACCACAACAAGCTTTGGAAAGAATGTTTATAAGATGCCAAATATTTGTTTTTTTATATTTTTTCCCGTAAAAAGCATTAAACTATAATTTTATCACTTGTAATGTTTTTTTTTTTTTTTGTGGTTTCAGGGATCGACTAAATCTTCCAAGAGCGTGGAGTCACGCCGGAGACCGTCCAGGTAAGAGTAGCTCAGCTGTCCGTGTGTGATATCAATCTGTTAAAGAGCAGATGAAGCACTCATCATGTTGGCTGTTCTGGCTATTCTTAGTGCCAATTAAATGAAAGCTGATCATTTGATTGTGCATACTTTGCATGTTGATGATGAACTGAGGCTTTGGCTAACAATGCCTCAGGCATTCTGTCATAGCTGAAGGCCAAACTTGTTGGTCTGCTTCCCAGTGCCACAGGATTATAAGGTTGCTGCAGTCAGTTGTACCAGCTGTACACAAGAACTATAGAACGTACACGGTTACTGTGTACTATGTTTGATTTATGCACAAATTAAAAAAATTGTACAGTTGCACCAAGTAATGGTTTCAACCTGCCCTTAAGTTATAGCTTTATACCTTATAAACATTTATACGTGGGGCCACATTAAAGATAAATAAAACTACTCCACATTGAACCACTACTATATTGTTTTCTTGGTATGCTGACTGTAAATATTGAAAAAATGCAGGTTGCAGCATAACATTCCTTTTAGATATTGACAATGTATACAATATCTACCAGAAAATATTTTCAGTGTTTAGCTTTAATGTAACATACAGTACAGGCCAAAAGTTTGGACACACCTTCTCATTCAATGCGTTTTCTTTATTTTCATGACTATTTACAT
>JANCOA010000053.1:15898308-15910030 GCA_024363135.1 Leptodoras oyakawai | reverse complement strand
CCCAACCGCCCAACCCCCCCCAAACTTTCCACCTCTTTGCGCAGCGATTAAAAATGCGTAAATCGCATAACTCATCTCTAGGGACCTGTTGGCATTCCTGACGACTTACTTAACCCATAATAATTAGCTTGTATAACAGAGGGCATTGTGCTGTTTGCAGTTGCTGCAGAAACTAGTTCAGCTTGTGCACTTCTGCAGTGCTGTGTGTGCGTGTATACTGAAATATCATGGATATATTGGAAGTTGTGCTAGACTTGATTCCTTTAATTTCATCACCCAGTTGTTAAAACATGGCAACATAACAGTTAAAACAGTTTGCACGATACATGTTTCAGAAAGCTAGATGTTATTACTCAGTGGTTGAAGAGTTCCTATTTACTTTCTTTCCATGTTGCAAGGTATAAGAGAGTGACATTTGCTGACCTTGGTTTTGGACTTCAATCAAAGGCATTGTTCTGATGGAGTTTGGATAAGAGCCAGCATCAAGTCCTTGAACATTGTCTAAGCGTTAGTGATTTTAAGATCAAGGTTGCTTTAATGGTTCAGCCATTGACTAGCCATCAGTGGACATCATTGAATTAATGTTGAATCAGGTACTGGATGTTAAGAGGTTTGAATAAGGGAAAAAAGTAGAAATCTCTCTTATACACACAGTCATATCATACAGAGCTCCTTTACTGCACTTGTAAATCATGGTTATGGCTGCATGTATGTTTCACATAAGGTTCATAATAGCCCGCGGCTCTTCTACTCTTAAACCAACAATGAGCTGCATACAGTTGAACTCCCCTGAAGGAGAGGAATTCATTAGGATTCTGTAGGAGAGGAATTCATTCTAAAAGCATTTATCTTAAAGCGTCCGTCATACATTTATACTTATAATCTCGTGTTGTGAATTGAGACTTAATCCATGGAGTTTTTCTCAAAGCCCAAGATTGCACACTATTGTTGTAGCCCATCTGACTTAACTCCACAATCATCCATCAAGGCTCAATTAAATGAATCACCTTAGCTTAGTGCATAGACAATAGAAAGGTGTTGTGTCTTGGGGAATTTAAGGACAGCAGTAAAAAAAAAAGGATCTGGTTGTGTAGTTCTATTAAGCCAGCTGTTATAATGGAAGATTATTGTGCATAATGGAAGTCTGAGGCATAAAGAAAACAATGGTCTACTCATGTAGTGTAATGTTTTGGCTTGGTGTATGTATGTCTTATGTCAAATCAGACGACATTGAAGCAAAGGTAGTGATTTTTGTTTTCAATCAGTTCATGTTGTATCTGCTTCTCTCTTGCCTTTGCTGCAAGTGGCATTTAAAAAAAAGAATATTTTTTTTACATGGCTGAATGGCTGAATTTTCCATGCTGTGTAGGCCAGACTCCTATAAACAGCCAACTGGCTCAGAACCGGAGTCCATGCAGGAGCTTTTAGTTCAGCCACAAGATCAGGTCTGCACTGCATGATGTACTGAAGAGGGGTCATGTCGTTCCCAATATTGTATGATCCAAACAATATGGAGACACTCGTGTACACATAAACTCACATTATTCTTGCTGTGTTCCCATGATTTGTCTTTTTTCTGTTTTTCTTTTTCCCTGTTTTCAGTTAGTCAGTGCCTGGGTATGTGCGGTTGATGCATTGAGGGTCTTGGGTGCCTTTGTGTGTGTGTATGTGTTTGGGGAAGGGACATATTTAGTTACATGTGTAATTTAATTTCGGCTTGTCTACTTTTGATTGCATGTCCAAGTCTGCTATAGAGTATCACTTACGGAGCAAGAGAGGTTAAGTAAGTGAATGTGAGCGAAGAGACAGAGGGGCAAAGAAAGGCTGTGTGATGCCACTGCTACAGGATAAAGTCACACCCACAACAGCCGTGTTATAGAAAACGAAAAGAGAGCATGAGACAGAGAGTGAATGATAGAGTGAGAGACAGGCAGTCCATTATAGAGCGTCTCTACTGGAGTGTGTCAGAATCAGTCTGGTGGCCTTAGTGGGAGGAGTGTGAGGAGTGAGCCAAAGCAACTCCCTCTCCACAGCTCACTAATGTTCAGTTAGTGGGACATTAGAGAAGAAGAACACTGCAGCTCAGAAAGTGATTAAGAAATTTACAACTGGCAGTCTGGGACACCTCAACAGGTAGGGAAAATTTGTCAGCATTCCGGTGTTCCACTATCATGTCATGAACTCTAATTACCACTCCTAACATTATGCTATTTATACAGGAGAAGATTGGGAAGGGAGGATGTTGATGTCTAATATAGCAATGATGGCAGATCACAGGTGCATGTAAATAGGTGATATAGTGCATGCTGAAATAGAAAGCAGTTCCTTTTTCAAGAGTGAGGTGAGACTCCTTCAATCGGTAAAGGCTGGGTATCATATGAAGATTCTGACCACATCAGGTCTTCACATGACACTATTAAGTCGTAAGGTATGTATTTAGGTGTAAATAAAATATGAGAACTTGCCTTATCCACCATAGTAAATGTCACAGTTGAACTTTTCCTCAGTACAGAGTTATGCTTGATGTGTTGTTCTCTCAGCTTCTCGATGGGTGTGTTGTCCCTGCGCTGAGAACTCTGCTTCTCTGCATGATGGAAAGACTCACAAATGGGTTTTAGAGCTTTTCTAGTTAAGGGGAAAGTATGGGTGATGAGGGAGAGGCTCACTTTTTCCAGGCCTAGCTGTTAGAGGGAAGTGCTGGCGTTAAGCCTGGGCTGATTAAGACAAAGCTAACTGGTACTTTCAGCCAATACGTTTGGAAAGGCCCATAAATGGTACATTGGTAAAAACGTGTACGTGTAAAGGTGTGTCTGAAGAGTGCAGCTCTTGTGACAAAAGACCAGTTTTTTTTCAGAAACCATAAGAGACACTAATACATATGCAGCACAGCTTCCCAGCCCTGGTCCCACAGAACCCCCCTGCCCTGTACATTTTAGTGATTGTTTTCACTGCTCTATCACACCTGATTCAAACCATCTGCTAATTAAAAGCCAGTCCTGAATCAAAATGGGTCTGTTAAAGCAGGGAATATATAAGTACAGAAAGGAGGTTCTCTGGGATAAAGTTTGGGATACTTTTGTAAAGATGTAATTGATCTACCACCAAGATTTGGCAAAAAAGCATGACTCATGCTTGCAAATTTGTACAGCTTGATTCATTATGAAGAGTTACTACAAGCAAGATCTACAACCTTTTCTTCCCATTTTATTTGGATGATTTATTTGGATGTAGTACTATAGCTTTGTTTAATTCACTCAGACTTGTATAGATCAGAGTATATGGCTGGGTGCATGATGTCCTACTGCTTCACAAGCAAACCCATATTTAAATTTACATTAAATTTTCATTTAAGGCATTTGGTAGACACCTTTATTCAGAGTGACTTACATTGTTATGTCACTTATCCAACTGAGCAGTTGAGGATTAAGGGCCTTGTTCAGGGGCCCGGCAGTGATGGCTTGACTGCGGTGGGATTTGAACTCAGTAGACCAACATCTTAATGACTGAGCTACCATGCCTCCTTGATACATCACATTGAATGGTTGAGGCATAACTGCCTCATACAGATACACTGGCTTTTCATATTCATTATATGTCATAGAGCAGAACAGAAATGGCAGGTAACTCTAGCATTAGAGTGATAATCCAGTAGGTGTAAGGTTGCTGATACAGCAGTGAAACAGAGAAGCAATTTCTTATTAACACCACAATGACTAAGGAAACACTGATACTGCAGAGTAAGCAGTGGCTCATTAGTTTTAGAAGGTCACTGTCCATTATGACTTCTTGTGGTGAAGGTTGTCCTCAAAAAAACCCAAAATGTTCATTGTCAAAGCTGCAGATAAATGGACTTTCCAGCTGCACAAGCCAGTGGTTGTGCAAATGGAAGTGAGATGAGATAGGCAGTGATGCCTAAATTCCAAAAAGGCAGGAAATGCCACCATTTCATTTGAGAATATTTTTCCGCAGGTGAGTCAGAGCTTTGGATAAGGAGTGTTGTGTGTCTCCAGGGAAGATGCTGTTGAATCATATTCTTGGGGTGTGTTTATGTCTGTGTGTGTGGGTGTTTTTTTAATGGAAGAAGCAGTTCATACTAGCATAAGGCAGGACCATTGTACAAGAAATCAAACCAATGAAAATGAATGACATTTGTGGCACACTTGGTGGTTGGACTTCCCCCATATACATAAATAGTGACAGCAACATTTAATTTTTCTTTACAGATGTCATTCACATGCAAGGTCCTCTGGATGGTAGCCTCTACGCTAAAGTCCGTAAAAAAGAGTCTGTGGATGCTACAGCTAACGGCCTTCCCACAGCAGTCGAGTCTGTTGTCGAACACACTCCTGCCCCAGTGGACCACGCTCTGTCTGTTAGCAGTGACTCTGGAAACTCAACTGCCTCCATTAAGACTGATCGCACTGATGAAACTGCCCAACAGGCAGCGCCGGTGATCCAGCAGCCCAGTCAGCCCCTCAGTCCTGAGGAGAAGCAAGAGCTAGAGCAACTGCTCAGTGGCCTGGAGGCTCCCATGCACCAGCCAGGTTACCAGAATAGTCATGGGGGAGGAAGTGGAGGAGGAGCTGGTATCCTCCACCTGGTTCCAGCTCAGGTCCATGTTAATGGACACAACAGCATAGATAGGGAGACAGACATCCTAGATGATGACCTGCCCAACAGCCAAGAAGGCAACAGTGTGGACAGCCTAGGTACTCTGTCCTCACTTGAAGGTCGAGCCACTCCAGCTGACCTGTACTATCAACCTGAGACGGTTATCAATGGGCAGGGTGTGCCCTACTTGGAGGGAAGCAGGCAAGAAAAAGAGACAGAACCTATGATACTACATTATGGCTCTTCCTCCTCCACTCAGGAGAGTCTGGGCAACTCTGAGCTACCATCCAGCAGAGGCATCTGTCGCTCACAGTCCTTGGGAGCACCACCCAACACTGAACAGAAGCTCATGCCCAAAGCTCCAGCACGTACCACCAGCAGCAGAGATGCTGTGCAGCGGGGGCTTAATGTCTGGCAGCAGTTTGGTGTTCCAGAGGAACCAGTTGTAGATGGGGTACACTTCAGCCCTGCACTCCAGAGCCACAGCCTGCCTGAGTTCCCTAAAGCTCCTTCTCAAAATGAGATTGAACAATCCATTGAGACTCTCAATCTGCTCATGCTGGACTTGGATCCAGCTCATATGCAAGTTCCCAAGTCCTACAGCGCCCCTTCTGGTGACGGCACTGTGATCACAACCCAGCCATCCTTCTCCCAGACCCAGACTCGACCTTCTTATCAGGCTGATACTGCCATACATTCAATGACCGAATACTCACAGCCCCAGCAACATACCTCATCTGTCCAGAAGGCTCCATCTACAGCGCAGTCCCAATTTACAGAATCCTCTTTTCAAACTCCTCAGAGGTCAGCAGTTCCATGCCATCCCTCAGCTTCAGATCCGGCTGGTCTGATCCACTCTTCGAGACCCTCCCCTACAGTTTGCAATCTGGAACTGAAGCCCCTTAACACTTATTCACCCAGCACAATCTCTCAGGTTCCTGATCCTCAAGAGGCTAGTTCACACAGTGCCCCCTCCAGGAGCTACTCAACCTCCTCCCCACTGCCTGGAGAGGCTGAACCTGAGAACACAAACCATGGCCTGGAAGGGCTGGTGGCTCATCGTGTGGCAGGTGAGTTAACATTTTTGTTTCTGTAGAATTAATTCAGACAGTTTTTCATAACAGCCTTTAAATATCTGTATTCTTTGGGACTTACTCTGAAATGAAGAAACAAGATAGTTCACAAATGTAGTGTAAAATACTCATACAGATTGGGAAACAAAAAAAACGGAAAGTCACATGACACCAATCATAGAACACACATCACTTGATTTGGTGGTTTTTCAGCTTTTTAGGGAACATTCACAAATTGAATAACACTGCTTCAATAGGCACACCCAGCCATGTCTTTCTTCAGCATTTGACGTTGGCGTTGACGAATTCAGTGAGTTCACAAAGAAAGCATTGTGTGAAGTGTTGCTGGCTCAAGCTCTCATCTCAGGCCTTGGTTCTACATCATGGATACACATGCGTGCTTTGCCACAACATTGCATTTGCATGAGAAAGCTAATCTACAGTTATCATACAGTATATAAAGTCTCAGAGACCAGGCGATTAAAGGTAGCAAAAATATGGCTATACACTTAGACAAACTCCATTGTACAAGGAACTGTAGCTTCATTTAGGTACACAATTGCCCTCTAGTGGTCTTCCAGTTAAAATGTCTTTAAAAGAGTCTTTATTATTTATTTAATAAGTACATTTATAAGACTAAGCCTGTGATTAATAGCACACCTCAATAAAATGGCTTCTATGTGTCAGCACTATTAGCCGAAAGATTTCTTTATTAAAGATTTCTTTACTCAACATGCTCTATTCACAGACCTACCTAATGATTCTGGAAGGCAGCATCTAACCTTAAAGTGGAGACCTTAGACTTAAAGAACCAATTGTGAAAAACAGCCACACTTGTGTTTTATTATGCTGATATGACCTGGGTGGAAAATAGTGATAAATATGGCTCAGAAACAAGTGGCTACTGAGGAGCATATGATGTTTTTATGCTTCCTTCACAGCATACACTTTACAGTTATGATTGCCACACTGCCCAAGCCACACAGACACTTCGGCTTGTCAGAACAGTTACTGCTTGCATTCATCATATAAAAAGGCCAGATTTAACCTTTTGGAGTGACTGGAGTGATTTAGTTTTGGAGTAAATTTGATAAAAATATCAATTATGGTATCAGTGGGCTCAATGCTATTATAATGTAGTAGTTATGTTATCAGTACTACAAGTAATTTAACTGAACCTCTAGATAATACGATTAGATAAGACTTATTTAAAATGTATTATACTGTTTAGTTACATTTTTACTCTTGCTGAAAAAAATACATTTGATACCTTTCTTAAAAATTTCTTTTCATTTGAATCATTTTTTTTTTCTTTCCTTCCTTCCTCTTTTGGATTAATCCTATTTGTGGATCCCTCATCATCTTCTCCACCCATCCTCTCCTTCACCTTCCTCTATTACCTTCTGTTGCCCTTCATCATGCCCGTACTCATCCTCTGTAGAGTACACGGCTCGTATCCACGACCTCAAAGAAAGAACAGCCACTTCTGAACCTGACAACCGCCGCCGCTCTCTCTCCTTCTCTGGTTGGTCTCTCTCTCTCTCTCTCTCTCTCTCTCTCTCTCTCTCTCTCTCTCTCTTTCTCTCTGACTTCTGACTTTTTTTCTATTGTCATTTCCTGTATCCTTATGTCTATCCTTATCTTTCTTATTCTTTCCTTCTTTCTTTTGGGCCTATACTTTTATCTCTCCCTTTTTCCTCTCTTTCTATACAACTTTCAGTCTATATCTATTCGTGTCTCTGTATCACTGTTTATCTCTGCAACCATTTTAATCCATAATACCACCCTTATCTGTGTGTCTGTGTGAAGTTCTTTCTTGTATCTCACAGCTTTTCTCCCTGTATTGTTCTGTCTTGCTTCCCCTCTGTTGACCATCTTTTTTAATATCTTTATTTATTCTCACGAATGAACAAAAAGAACTCCAACACATTGTAACAGACAACAGGGTTTTCTACCTCTTAATGGGTCTCTCGGTAGAAACACGCGTTTTGCCTCACAGTTAGCCAACGACTCCAACAAACTACATTTGCAAAGGTTTGCATGAAGGTTTTACGAGAGTGAGACAGTGTGAAGACAATGCTCACTCTGTCTTTATCCATCGAGTACATGTCACAAGATACAGTTTGCCAAACTCAGAGAACAAATCAGAAGTATCAGAAGACACAGGCGTCTTTCAAGGCCTCTCCTCCATGCTTGCTTTAGCATTTAGGAAAAGAACAAAACATAATAAAGCCTTCTAAGTTCCAGAACTATTGTGTGGCTGTTATCAGCCATTGGGGAATAAATGTCTAGAGCACAGACTGTTTGTTCCTCACAAAGGCAGCATACAGTAGCCAGATGCCAGCTTCCGTTCCCTGTCTGGGACTTCTTACGACTCATGTTTACTCCAATATAGACTCCATAATGGCCAGAAATGGACTAGGTCCCTCTCAGACCTTGCCTTAGATAACACATTGCTGTAGCAAGCACTTTTATGCTTCTAGAAGTAAAATTCAATAGGCATAGCCAGTTGCTGAGGAAAGAGTGTTTGGCATTCACAGCTGTAGCTATTTCGTCTGCATTGCATGTTCATAAAATTGGCCCAAAGTGAGATGACGTTGGAGAATGTACTGTGCATCTTTCCAGCTCCTGGTGGCTGGGCCTAGATCCAAACCCTTTCTGAACATGGGATCCACTCCCATGTCAATAAATCTTGGGTCTTTGTGTTATGACATCGCTCTAGCAAAGCAAGTAGATACAAACTGTGATATCCTGCAGATGGACGCTTTTCTATGTCGTTCAGTTGGGATATAACACAACACCAAGTGGTAGTCTCAGGTTCTTTGTTTTCCTAATATTCCCTTACACCATATCTTCCACATTTAACTCAGCCCTTCTTAGCTTTACATTTTCTCTAATTGGTAAGTTTTACATAGGCCTGTTTTCAAACTTTGCAGGTCATTGGGTTCCCAGGAGTGGAACTGAGAACAAGTGGTGTAACAAAATTGAGTTCACAGGTTTAGTCCATGGTTCTTTTTAACTTTCAGGAGATTCTAATGGCTCTAGAGGTTTGGAAGCTCTGTAAGCTCTCCTAACGTCCATTGTTGTCCATTACATGACTTGGATTTCCTGACATACCATGATACTCACTCACGCCATCACTGAGAAAAGTGGTAAATATTTTGCTCAGACTGTTGCCTGGTTTCCAGATCCCTCATTTTCACACAAGGGTGTGTTTGTGCACACCCTGGTCTGAGCAGGGTTGCAGTCAGATGTGATCAGGAACGTGAGTTGTTGAGTCAGTTGGGTTGGACTACAGTTCATGGCAACATTTTTCAATAAATGTAAAGAGGAACTGGGAATATATTTTGTGTCTGTTTTTTATTATCTCATACCCTCAGTACAGAAAGGCTGATGGAGGTTTCCAAGTGTTCATATTTATAAAGTAGAACTACTCACACTATTCTTTTACCGTCCACCTCGGATAGACTACAACTCCTACACAAAACCTATATGTTTTTCAGAGGTGACTTTTGGTCTCAGATGTGACTTGCAGAAAGGGGCCTATGTCCTGCTTTGAGTAGTTCTTGCTAGTACCCAGATACAGCTAATAAAGTCCAATGTGCTTCTGTTAATGTTAGTATAATCCAATAAACACATTGTTCATTGTGAACATTTTCTAAATACAATTCAGTTCTACATAGATGGAGCTGTTGAGATATTGATAGAAAAAATGTAAAGGTCATTGCTGGTTATAGACCCACTGATGAAAAATGATTATTTCTAATGGACAGAAATGGTTCTTGTATTGCTGTTGACTAAAATAAACTATATCGATTAAGCGTCTGTGTGGATATCATATGGTTCGCTAGGGGTACAGGCACCAAAAGAAGAAGTCTCAGCACCACAGC
This sequence comes from Leptodoras oyakawai, assembly GCA_024363135.1. Taxonomy (NCBI): domain Eukaryota; kingdom Metazoa; phylum Chordata; class Actinopteri; order Siluriformes; family Doradidae; genus Leptodoras; species Leptodoras oyakawai. The sequence goes on along the minus strand of JANCOA010000053.1, from coordinate 15,900,456 downwards.
GACACCGGACTACCAGTGAGGGACAATCCCGCGATGACAGCCCTACCCGAGTCCGCTCCCCCATTCGCTGCATCTCACCGGAACTGGCCAATACCATTGCTCTAAATCCAGGGGGCCGGCCAAAGGAGGTAGACTCAGTGGTCTGCTAAAGCAGTGATGTGCTTTTGATTTTTATGGATGTTCTTTTGGATATTCAACTTTTAGATGTTCAAATTTATATAATTATTAGGTATGCTTATTGGTGTATTTGTGTGTTCTCCTGTCATATGTTCCTCTAGGGACAAATGCACAGTTATAGGGAGGCATTCGAAGAAATGGACGGGGATCCAGTGAGCCCTACAGCATCTGTGGGCGGTGAGGTCCTCCCCCAAACCCCTGCATTCCCTGTCTCGCCACAAACCCCTTACTTCAACCTGTGTAAGTTTCCCAACTGAAGGAGGAGGGTGCCGTAGAGATCACGCAATGTCTTTTTGCCCACTGACAACATACTACATTATGATCATGTTTGTTAGAGAGCCAGCTTACATAGTCTCAAAATGTTTTTCAAAATATGTCTTGTTTTTGTGACTTTATGCAAATTAGGTTCAACCACAGGCCACACCATTCCCAACAGCTAATTGCAGTACTGTCTCAGGGCTATTATATAAACATTATTAACAGATGAGCCAAGGCTGCAGATGTGAGAATTTGTCCTCAGTTTCCATGATCATCTTTGTGTGGTCAGTTACTGGCAAAGAGTAGATATTATTTTGCCTCATAGAAACATAAAAACTCCAAATGTTCTCCTGGTTCCTAACAACCTTACATTCCATAAACTGCTATCATCAGCTATTTTCAGATGCATGTGTGAGCCCTGAAGGTTTACAAGCTCTCATATTTATAGGTTGATCCCATTATGAGGAACCAGAATAGAACACTTTTAATTAGATATTACTTCATCCTACACTTGCACCTCAGCTTCCTCATAAAAGCCCTTTGCAGAGGTCTCCTTGAGCAGACCTTAGAATCTTCTATGCACTCTTGACCTGCCCTGTTTTATTTGGCCCAGTGCTGCATTTTGTCTTACCAGACATGCTGTCTGAAATCAACTAATTCCCCATTGCTCTGGTTGAAATTTTACCCACAAAGCCGACTTTCGCTCATCAGAAACATTCTCAAGAGTACTGCTGTTGTGGCTCGCCAAAATGAAGTTTGACAGCACCCGCTGCTGTATTGGTATATGTACTTGAAAAATAGGGCTATTTAACCATATGATGGATTAACCAGCAATATATAGTGTACATTTTGCTTTTTGACACTTCATGCAGATTAATGTCAAAAGCCGAAAACACATACACTATGTGGGCTTTTAAAGCAGGCATGTTTGCATTTGTGGGGAGCAGGAGACAGCATAGGTTGTCTTTTCTGGTTTGTGGTAAAGAAGCTCACATGCTTTGTAAGTCATTTGAAAACAGCAGCATCACTGCAGCCCCCTTCTCCTGCAGTAAACCAAAGGACCTTTGAGTCTTCTACTACCCCACTACTTCCTTACTTTCCACTTTTCCTCTCATGTTGAGTGATTTGAGCTGACAAACAAAGAATTGTATGGGATTCTTTGGTAAGTGGAAGATATGCACGAACTGCCCCAGACCCCAGTGTGTCCCAGTGTTAAATTTGCCCCAGACCTCATGGCCAGTGTCCAATCCTAACAACAAACTGCTTCAGCAGGCATGCATGTGGAGACTGGCCCTGATTTTCTACCACACATGCAATCTGGTCCACAGTGTTGTATTGTCTGCATGAGCATTTTTTTTATTATAATTCAAAACAATTAATTTAATTAATCATTTTGTCATCACAGTCTTGTTTTCGCTGCAAGTATTTAAGAGTCACACCCTTGTTCTTTTGGATAGTCCAATGTAGACACTCCAGCCATCTTTAGCCATCTTTAAAAGCAGTGAAGCAGGCTGTCAGCCAACTCTGACAAATATCAAATCTGATCAAATAATGTTTAATTAACTTTAAAGAATATGCCTAGTGATGGGACTAGGATTAGTCAATAATAATAATAATAATAATAATAATAATAATAGGGCGGCACGGTGGCGCAGTGGTTAGCGCTGTCGCCTCACAGCAAGAAGGACCCGGGTTCGATCCCCGGGTGGGGCG
>JANCOA010000053.1:15727800-15740411 GCA_024363135.1 Leptodoras oyakawai | reverse complement strand
TACCCGGAGGAAACCCACGCGAACACGGGGAGAACATGCAAACTCCACACAGAAATTTCCCAGGTCGCCCCACCTGGCGATCGAACCCGGGTCCTTCTTGCTGTGAGGCAACAACGCTATCCACTGCGCCACCGTGCTGCCCTACTTAAATTGTTAACAATTAAAAGTACAATTACTTTTTTTAAATAGGATTTTCAATCATCACTTCACTTCAATAAACATGTACTGTGTACTTTATAAAACTGAATCATAAAGTAAATTTTTAGCATGAGGCAGCTTCAAGGAGATCAGCATTCCTAACAAATTGAAATGTTAACAGATGTGACAAGAAGAAAGCCTAATTCCCGTCACTGTAATTTATCTTCTGTGGCGTAGTCTGTGTATTAAAGCACTTGTGAAGCTTGCTATTAGCATTCAGCTACAGATGGGTGAAAAATGAAAGGAAAAACCAACATAAAGTGTATTAAAGTGTTATTAAAGTGTCTCTGCTGCCTCAACGTGCCTGGGCATTCTACAAGTCTCTGGAAATTTACTGGAAAGATGGAACAACTCTTTTCCAAAAGATATTCCCTCAGTTGGTGTTTTCATGATGGAGAGCATGGTCTAACATGCCTGTCCAAAATCTCCCATAGGTGTTCAGCTGGGTTGAGATATGGTGACTATGAAGGCCATACCACAAGATTTACATTATTTTCATACTCATCAAACCATTCAGTGAGCCATCGTGCCCTATGGATGGGCGGAGTCATTCTGGAAGAGATTATTCACATCAGGATGGAAATGTTTCATTATAGGATAAATGTGATCAGTCAGAAGAATGTTGTATTGAGTTGCAGTGAAAATTCATTCTAAGGGAAGTATTTAAAGTGGAAGCAAACCATTCCACCAAAAAAAAAAAAAACACCCCAAAGCATAACAGGTTTTTCCACTGGTTGTTGCCACCATTTTTTCCTTTCATTTGTCTGCCATCTGTAGTTTGTATGGTCAGAGGTATTATGATGGTAACCAACATTTGAGACATTAGGAATAAAGCTGGTGTCAATTAGCTTTAGGTAATGCTCTTTTTTCACATTCCATGGTGAAATAGGAAATAATAAGTAAATGTACCAAATAATAATAAACCATTACCATTGGTAATTAAAATCATAAAATGTGTGATTGAGGCAGATTTCTTTTTCTTCTTATAATTGTACCTTTTAAGACTTCATACCCAATACATTATTACAGTACAGTACATAGTACATAATATATAGTACTTTATCTTGGGTGAAGAATTTGAAGTTGTATTCCAACTTTTACCAGCGTTAATTTTTTAGATTAGTAGTTTTTAGATAAAAACAGGGACCAGGGACCTTTGCCACTTCTGTTAACCATTAAGAGCACAAAGGAAGGGAAATTGCTGTACATCCACACAATATGAAGATCTCCTCAGCAGCCCTGGCAAACTTAATCATCAAAGACCCCAATATTTGTGATATCTTCAGTTTGTTGAAGTAGATCCATCTTTCTCCTTTCCACAGAGAACAGTTGTGTGGGTTTCAATAGCTTGTTTGCATAAATCTATGAATATCATGTGATGACAGCAGCCTACACAACTGGCTGGGGTTCTTAAGCCCTTACAACCCTTACAGCTTGAGTAGGAGTTTAAGGTCATTTGAAGAAGTTTGGTGAATGCTGAGTAATGTCACAAGGAAAACCAATCAAAATGTATAGCAAAAAATTGTGGGATATTCTTTTATTGCAACAGAGCCGTATTTTACAAAGGTAAAAGGAATTAAAGTCTGTAAGAGCAGCAGATTCATGCAGAGAAACTTTATTTTACCTGCAGTTTCTGAAATAGCAAAAACTCCATCAGTGTTTTAATAAATACACAGCATTTATACATGTATTATTAAAGGCCTTTAGTTTTGGACAGACCATGTGCTAAATCATGTCAGGCTGCAGCACGATGTTTAAATCATAACCACTTGTTTGTTCAAGTTAATACCAGACCGTTTATTTTACTGTTGGGGTTTGGTTAAAACCATTCCCAGTTTTGAGCAATGTGAAAAGGCTGGCTCTTATTTGTTTTGCTCTAAACTGTTACTTCGATTCACATATATCCATCTCAAAAGCATTTGGTGTGGAACTGAAGTTTATGAAACATTAACCAACATTAATAAACATGTTCAGAGTGCTAAGATGTGGAAAACAGTACAGAAATAGCAATATATTTGGAGTCATAGCAAGAGCCTGCTAAGAAAGCTAGAATGTTTAAGTGCCTAAGAAACTGTGGATGTCCTAAAGATATCTCATTGGAGTTTATAATATATATAGTTTATAATAGGTCAGCTTTCAACTGGAGATTACACAAAGATATATTAGGTAAAGAAGAAAAGATGATGGGGCATGCTGCTATAGGAAAATAAGCAACACTGGGTTAGGGTGGTGCAGCCCAAGTTATTTTCAATAACACCACTTCTGAAAGTGTTGTATCCCTCCTATATTTATTTATAGGTATGTTTAATGTTGTGGAATTTCTCAAAATAAGTTTCTTTTATTACTTATGTTATACCATTTCTAAAAAGTCTTTCCCTCAGCAGGCTCTCTCTCTCTCTCTCTCTCTCTCTCTCTCTCTCTCTCTCTTCCTCTCTCACTCCTGAAGTTAATGAGAGGTGCAGTTTATCACCACAAAGTCCAACTTCCATCTCCAGCTACAGCATTACTTCTGGTTAACAAAACACTGACACTGGAGATTCCTTCCATAAATGCTAAATAACCATTTCCTTAATAGAAAACTTAATCAGATAAACAACTCCACACGTTCTGTTTTTGGTTACCTGGAGGATCCACTGTGTGTCTATATATGTACAGTGCCTTCATACCCCTTGAACTTTTCTGAATTTTTTCACATTACAGCCACAAACTTAAATGTATTTTACTTGGATTTTATGTGATAGACCAACACAGAGTAGCGAGTAATTGTAAAGTGAAAAGAAAATGATACGCAGTTTCAAATATTTTTAATAAATAGAAATTTGAAAAGTGTGGTGTGCATTTGTATTCAGCCCCCCTAAGTCCATACTTTGTATGACCACCAAGCAAAAAAAGCTCAAACTCAGATTGGATGGAGAGCGTCTGTGAACATCAAATTTCAAGTCTTGCCACAGGTCTTTCTCAATAGGATTTAGATCTAGACTTTGACTGGGCCATTCTAACACATGAATATGCTTTGATCTAAACCATTCCATTGTAGCACTGGCTGCATGTTTAGGGTTGTTGCCCTGCTGGAAGGTGAACCGCTGCCCCAGTCGTTCAGTTAGATTTTGCAGCCTCTAACAAGTTTTCCTCCAGCATTGCCCTGTATTTAGCTCCATCCAACTTCCCATCAACTATGACCAGCTTTCTCATCCCTGCTGAAGAAATGCATCCCTACAGCATGATGCTGCCACCACCATGTTTCATGGTGGGGATGGTGTGTTCAGGATGGTGTGCTGTGTTACTTTTCTGCCACACATAGTGTTTTGCATTTAGGCCAAAAAGTTCAACTTTGGTCTCATCTGACCAGAGCACCTTCTTCTATATGTTTGCTGTGTCCCCTACATGGCTTGTGGCAAATGGGAATGGCTTTATTCTTGGTACTCTTCCATAAAGGCCAGATTTGTGGAGTATGCGACTAATAGTTCTGTAGACAGGTTTTCCCACCTGAGCTGTGGATCTCTGCAGCTCATCCAGAGTGACTAATGGTCTGTAGGCTGCTTCTCTAATTAGGACTTTTCTTGCCTGGGCTGTCAGTTTAAGTGGACTGTCTTGTCTTGGTAGGTTTGCAGTTCTGCTATTCTCCTTTCTATTTCAGATGATGTACTGAACAGTGCTCCATGAGATGTTCATAGCTTGGGATATTTTCTTTATAACATAACTCTGCTTTACACTTCACTACAATTTTATCCGTGAGCTGTCTGGCATGTTCCTTGGTTTCCATGATGCTGTTTGTTCACTAATGTTCTCTAACAAACCACTGAGACTTTCACAGAACAGCTGTAGTTGTGCTGAGATTACATTACACACAGATGGACTCTATTTACTAATTAACTGACTTATAAAGGCAATTGGTCACACTGGATTTTATTTAGGGGTATCAGAGTACAGGGGGCTGAATACAAATGCATGCCACACTTTTCAGATTTCTATTTATTAAAAGTTTTGAAAACTATGTATCATTTTCTTTTAACTTCACAATTGCTTGCTACTCTGTGTTGGTCTATCACATAAAATTCCAATAAAATACATTTATGTTTGTGGGTGTAATGTGAAAAAATGTGGTTTAAAAGTTCAAGTAACAAAATGCAGCAAATGAACAGAAGAGAAATTTAAATCATACCCAAACTGGCAAGGCACATCCACCATGATTCACTGGTGCCTGCAGTACCACTCTCCAGCCCATTGGCAGACAACTGCCTTCTGCTACAGGCCAATATTTCAAATTTTGACTCATCAGACCAGAGCACCTGCTGCCATTTTTCTGCATCTATCTTTTCGCATTGTTGAGTCAGTTGGCCTTGTTTCCATGTCGGAGGTATAGCTTTTTGGCTGAACTCTACCAAAGGCCATTTCTGGCCAGTCTTCTCCGGACAGTAGATGGGTGTACCTGGGTTCCACTTGTTTCTGCCAGTTCTAGTTCAAAGGGCAATAAGCTTGATGTGTTTGTCAACTGCTGCATTAAGTTTCCTTGGCCGACCACTGCGTCTACAATCCTCAACATTGCGTTTCTTTGTGCCTCTTTAAAACAGCCTGAACAATACATCTTGAAACCCCAGTCTGCTTTGAAATCTTTGTCTGGGAGAGCCCTTGCTGATCCAGTATAACTACCTTGTGTCTTGTTGCTGTGCTCAGTCTTACCATGGTGTATGCCCTGTGACATGAAACTGTCTTCCACAGCTTCACATTGGTAGCAGAGTTTGGCTGTTCCTCCCCCAGTTTTAAGCTCCTACAGCTGTTTATGTTTCAGTTAATGACTGTGTTTCAACCTACATGTGAAATTGATGATCATTAGAACCTGTTTGGTATATTTGGTTGATCTTACACCTGACTATAATCCTACAAAATCCCTGACTTTGTGCAAGTGTACTTACCAAATATTGATTGGATTTAGATTTTTTTGAAAGCATTCTTAGTTTCCAGCATTTTTTTTCACAACGGAATGTCTTAAATGCTGTAATTTAGTACTTAATTTTAGAAAAGCGTCTGACGTGCCCTCCTTCACCACTGCACTAACATGCATAATCATAATATAAACAGTGTAGATAGTTTGTCTCTTTCTCTTGCAAATGTTCCCAATTTTTGTTTCCAGCTGGATCTTCAGTATGTGAGTGCTTTTCCAGGTAATGTACCACCAATATGAACTGACAGACTTAAACTGTAGAAATATTAATTACAAGATGGAATGAAGGTCACTGGGCCCTTTACAACTTCTCGAGTGGTTTGGGAATAGTGTTATTCCTTTTGTTCTAGAATAAAATGTTCTTTTCCTCTTCATCACGGTGCTCCACAAACATCATCTGCAACATATGCAAACATTTCAGATGTGCAATCAAGAGCTGAGAGCCACAATTCTTTCAGAGCACTTCCTTCTGTCTAAGAAGATTTGCTTTTTAAAGACTAATGGTATTTTCTGTGATTTATCTAGCCTACATTTTTGGTACTGCCTAGAAATCGATTTTATTTTGTCACTTTCTGTATAAGTCACAACTAGAAATAGAATAAACCAGATGTCAAGCCAGATATTTCCCAAAATATTTAAAGTATATCTGTTATTCTATTCACTAACTGATCTATCAGAAGCAGTGATGATAGAAGATGGGCTTAATGAAGATAAATGCACACAGGGGCCAAAACATGTTTGTAGTAAGTCCATCAGATGTGAAAACATGGGCTTCAATCTGATAACTTCCTCCAAAGTGTCATTTCAACACATTCCAGGCATTTGTTGTAAGCTTTCTAAAAGTCCTCCACTAGAAGTCGTTCAGGGTTCCATTAGGAAGCAGCTGCTGATTATAAGCAGGCACTTCTCAATGTCAGGTTTCTGGCAAGTCAATTGGAGTGAACTGCTAACCTGCTGACCTCAGGAGCTTAGGGCCCCTGGGCTGCTTGTCTACAGTTTGTATGTGAGAGAAGGATCAGGGTATAGGCAGTAGACAATAATAGTGTTGGGTGCTTGTCTAGGTTAGGCTTTTATTATTGTTTTATTATTATTATTTAATAATATGCAGGATTATTTAAATCCTGCATGTTTAAATTCTACATATCAAACTGATTTCCACAGAAACACTGTTCAAGTTTGAATGATCAAGGGTGCTGTGGTTGGATTTTGTTGAAATTTATATGTGTAAAGTCATATGACATGCAGAAAAAGTAACCTCAGCCCTTACATGGCTTGATTTATGCAAGTGTGAAACCATGTTTCAAATCATAAATATAATATGTAAGAAAAAGCTCCAGTGTATATCTGACAGTGATAGCTGTCCAGAAAGTAATGAAAATGAAATTCCCATGCTCTGTAGGGATGCATGGGGATAGTGGTTCAAGGTCAGTTAGAGTGGGATCAGACAAACAGTAGGACCTGTTTCAGGTGAATTCTAGCCTTTGTGGTGCCCAGACATTTGTTTTCGTGAAACCCTGTTGAAGTGCCTCATCACTGGAACAATGCAAGCGAGTTCAGAGCAACGGTCTAGACTATCAAATTGTGCATGCAAACTGGTAAAAGTACATTAGAAACTCTTTAGATGTTGAAGAAATGTTATGGACAAGGTACCCTATCATCAGCACATGTCTGCTTTCAAAGAATGTTGTGAAAATGTTGAAGGTGAACCACGTGCTGGATGCCCAGCCATATCCAAACAGGAAAATATGGCTGCAGTGAATGGGCATGAGGAATGTTTATGCAAAACCTGTTCGCAAGAACTTCTCAGCTGATCAGAAGGAACAACATGTGCACACTGACTGTGTTTTGGCTGAAAAAAAACCCATTGATGTCCTTCTACATCCAACCTGTAGCCCTGACTTGGGTCCATGTGGTTCCTTGTTCCCCAAGATTCAAATGTTTCAAAGGCCACCACTTCAGCACAGTACAACCACATAGCCACGACTGAGACTCTCAACACCCTCACAGTTGACAATTTCAGGCACTGCTACCAACAATGGTAGAGGCATTGGGAGTGTTGTGTGTTCACAAGGATCATATTTTCAAGGTACTAATAATATAAGATAATATATAAATAAAAAAAAAAATCTAGTATATAAATGCAAATACAATATCATTTCCCTATCCCTAACAAAAAAAAAACACACAAAAAATGCTATTTTAATGCTAAGTCCTATTCCACACATATTCACCAACAGATTAACACACTAATAAAGAAGAGAACTTAGTTCTTACACAACTACACTTCAATCAAGGAACACACAAAATAATTGCCCAACTCCCATCTAAGTCTTGACCTTTCTTGCTTTTCTTTGATGCAAAGCCAACAATTACATCATTATACAAAATCTTCCCAGCAACTCCAATTAATGCTGGTGCCACCAAAGTCCCTAAGGTGTACCTGTAACATAGTTGGTAACAGATAGGAGCTTCTTCTTTGAAAAGCTCCTCTGTACTTCAGCTACTCACTGGAAAATTAAGACAAATTCTGAAAGCATTCCACAAACTTCTGAGACTCTTTCTTGTATAAACATGCGCAGCTCAAGCAGGCTCATGGTCTTCGATGGCAAGTCAGGGAAGTTCTTCAGTTCCTGTGCAAGCTCTCTGTCATTCTAGTGCAATGCCACACTAAGGGCCTCACAGTGTTCTGTCAGCTACTCATGTGAGAGAATTTGGAAGGTTGCTGCACTCCAAAACTCTCACCCATATTTTCCGATGTGGAAAATCTTTACTTGAAGGGCTGAGATTGTAGAATCAGAAACTTATGTCACCAGAAAAAATGTCACCCATGTCTAAATCTGCTTGTTTAGTGCATTAATGCAGAGAAATGAAAACAAGTAAATGATCATGTAGCACCTAGATGTTCTAGCACCTGTTTGCGCCTCCTGAAAAAAAAACAGCTGTTACTTGTTTCAGCTATAAGATGTTCTGTTCCTTCCTCACATCACATTTATGTGTAGGTAGTCCTCATTTTCTCACAATATGTTTAATCATGAAGTAAATACATGATGACCTAGCAGGATAGTTCTCTGACAGCTTTGTGCTTGATTTTGAAAAGATTTGCAATCCACCTAGTGGATTCAATGTGACCATGACCATGAAGGGCATTGTATTTAAATATAACCACATACCAAACAAAAACTACAACTTGGCAATTCAGTGACAGAAGCTTGAAATGTGTTTTCCTGAATGATGTGTAGTCTTCTCTGTTGTCAAAACAGAAATGGTGTTGTTTGAAGCATTTCTGTTTATTAAAAAAAAAAACATTCATCTCCTCTAGACAAGAACATGTCAACAGATTTTGTACAGTCATGGAAAGACCATTCTCGGTAGTAAAATTCCATAGCTTATATGTGCGCGAATGGTTTGTTTAGTTGAGGAATGTTGGGGTTGGACTGACTAATGGCGAGAATGGAAATATAAATATGGATCTGTTTGGAACAAACTATTATGTCTTTTTACAGATAGGCGACTATATTTCTTCACAGTTCTATGATGAGTGTTAGTTAAAATACATTTACAAATTAAAGGAGCCATTCTTTTAATGGGATTTAAGTCTTTCTGAACTCTAGGGACGAATATTAACAATAGCTTGGTGTTTAAAAAGAATTAGGACAATTATTGTCCTTGGTTTAATTTCCTTTCTTACCAAAACATATTTGATTTTGATTTTTCAATCTTTCAGAATTCAGATTTTAATTTTAATGTTAGTAAAAATACCCTTCTCACTACATCACTCTTATGTAACCCAAGCATGCAGTCATTGTCTTCCCTTGAAGAGAGACAGACTTGTGAAAATAAGGAATTATCAGTCTCACAGTACTCTGTTAGCTGGCATGCAACATTGTGGTGTGCTTTTGTGTTTGGCATAACTGACAGCACCACTGGTCATTCTATAAATACCCACCTGGTTCAAGGACAATGATGGCTCTTGGAAATAACATTGACAAGTTCTGCCTCAGACATGGAACTCACAGTCATAAGACCAAAATAGTTTAACAAGAGGAAAGACCACATTCCTCAAAGACCGTGTTTATTTGAATGGGACTTGACTTTGGCAGTGGCTATCATCGGTGGTATATGGGTCAACAAATGTTCAAGTTCTTCTTCACACTCTACAGAGTAATGTTTAAAATAATTCAAATTATGCTCATTGTGTATTTGTTACAGCTTTGAGTTATTACTAATAGGCATTTCATGGTTTATTTTTCCAGTTTGTTCATCTCAGGTAGTGTGCTCCAGCATTTGCTGCTGTCAATGATGCTTGTCTTCAAGTTGCCCAAAATAGAATGACGCTATGAGTGATGGAAAGATGTGACTTATTGCACTCCATCACAAATTTGAGAGACATAGTTAACTCTTTTCATCACACAAAGAGTATTAGCTTTATTATATTAATGGCTTCATTATATTCCATTCATTACAAAAGATATTGTATTTTCTCATCACTAAACAACCTGTTTGTTGTAAATGGTAAATTGCATGAGTGATGTTGCAGGTACTTTCCTAATTGGTTACAGATATCTTCAAAAATTACAGCTGTTACATTGCAGTTGCAATAACCATAAGGTTTAGAATTCACAGAGAAATGTAGCTTGACTAGAAATTGCTTATTGATTTATAAAGATTGGACCAAAATTTTCCTTCAGCACATGGAGTGCTTGGTACAGTAATCCCCAGGAACCTCTGCCAAAGTTAAATCCAAAATAAATTTCAACTTGTGAGTGAACGACCTTACCAGTTATTCATAATTCAGCATTGATTATGACTTTCTCCCATAATACCATACTTCCTTTAATTAATTAACATTTGCATTATTTTTTTTTTTTTACACCAATTTATAATAAATATTAGGAACTGTGAAGCTTTTGCATAACTGTCCAAGTGACAACTGCCTAATATTTTCTGACTTGCAACCATAAGTATGTGTCAGGAGATCACACAAAAACAATGAAAATACATAAAACCTATTGGAACCGAGAATGCTAGTCAAAACACAAGCTACAGTCTTATTACTGGCCAAAGCCAATAAACTCACTATCCCAGTTATTTAATAGAACTGGGATGCTTAGAACAGGTGGGCATGATTAGTAATCAGATACAGGTCATGTGACAAATCAGGTGACAGTCTGTAGTTCATTAGCTGGGTGAAGATCCTGGAAATGATTCACTGAGGATTAAGGGAAACTGTTTTTGAGTGAGGCTGACATTCCTAAGCTACAACCTCTTCTAGAATCTTGGAAACAAAGAAGAAGTTTGACATAATCCTAGAATTTTCAAAAGATCAATGTCAGTTTTTCAGACAGATGTTTAAAAACTGCATATTTACTATTACAAACATTCATTCTGTTGGATTACCTCATTTAAGGCTGTGCACTCATTTGGTCTAATCAAAGTTTAAAAGTAACTTAAAAGTCATAATGACATTTAAAATATGCGCTTTAAATGTAAAGGATCTAATATTTGGCAGTTTTAGATTCAGATGTGCTGACTTTCTGCTATGATCTAATATTGTTTTGATTCTAAGATCACAGGCTCAACACAGAAAAACCTGGCTGATGTCTCAAGGCAGCAAGCAGACAGTCAGCCAGGCTCTGGATTATTACTGATTAACTAGGCTTGTCATAAGAATATGAGCTATGCTACATCAAATAAGAGCAGCATCTTCCTAAGTAGGCTGGATACTGACCTACTCTAAAGGATAACACTTGATTCCTCCAATTTAACACATCTTATTCTGGCACTATGATTCCATTCTTCTGTGCATCATCCGCTTCCAGTCATTCCACAGGTTTTTGATAAGATTTAGACCTGGGCTCTGACGTGGCAATTCTTTTTCTGAAACCATCTCTTTGTTGGCTTAATTTCAGCTGTTAATAGGCTGGAAGGTGTTTTATTTTTCATTTTCATCTGTCTGCAGATTAGATTGTATTTGGAGCTATCCTTGATTCCCTTGATCCTGACTAGATGCCCAGTCTACGCTGAGGAAAAGCAGCCCCATAGCATGATGATGCCAAGCTGATGATGCCAAGCATAGTATGATGAGCTGTCTGTTTTTTGTGCCATTTTTTATTTTTTTTATAGAATGGGCTTCCATCTAGCCACCCTACCCCATGACTCAGACATATGAAGAATAGAAGATATTGTAGTCACATGCAGGGAGCCACTAGTACTTGCTTGATAATTCTATAGCTACTATAATATTTTGCTGAAGGTCTCTTGGCAGCCTCCCTGATAAGTTTCCATCTTGTCCTCTCATTAATTAATTTGACAATGAGATACTGTACATGCTTTGTAAGCTTTCACAGCATCCACAGATGAAACAATGACAATGCCATCATACAGAAACAGTAGAGTTAAACCAAATCACTTAATTGATGACAGTTTAAATGTAATTGAATTCTGAGCTAAGTCACATGCCCTTGTAAAAGGGTGTGCATATGTTTGGAGCCAGGTTATTTTTATTTATTTTATTGTGTGTGTGTGTGTGTGTGTGTGTGTGTGTGTGTGTTTTTCTAAAACTTTAATTTTGTTGGTTGTTGCTCCTAAAGGCCTAGTTTCACGTGTCTTACAATAGAGTCTACTATAACCATATAAACACTGTAGTGCATTGTGTTCATAAGCGGGCTGACACTAAGGGGCATGGCAGCATAGTTCCCCCGACAGGAGTACTCCATCTCCCAGCAGCCCCTGGGGCAATTTAACACAACGAGAGACACCGATGCCTTGGCTTATTTAAACAGCTCTTTAGCCCGGTATTCTCGGTATTTTCCCTGTACGTAGCACTATGGTGTGAGGTAATCGGTCTCCTCTTTATAGAGAGGAGACCACGGGGTAGGACTTCGGTCCGAGGTAATATTGTAGGGACACTCTTCTATCTTTACTTTAACTCTCTTACTCTCTAACTCTCTCTTGCTGGCATGAGGTAATTGGTCTCCTTTTCGTAGAGAAGAGATCTAGTCAGAGAAGGATCACTCCACTATCTTTTCCTCTGCCCCTTATTTAGAGTACTAAGCTCTCTTTGCTGCCCTGAGCAGCGGCAATCTTTTCCCTTTCCTGTAAACCGCTATGGCATTGTTTCAGTTTCTCTCCACCTTCACAGGTTTCTCTAGGAGGCGCCATTTGCCTTTGTACTACATCATTTCATTCATTCTTTTCCCTCCAACATTCATAAATTATTTAAAAAAAAAAAAAAAACTCTTTTGTCTAGTTCTATTCCTCTTCCCAGCTTCTAAGTTCCTCGTTTAGCTGAGTGGTAACATACAGCCTCTTCATGCTGAGGAGCTGGGTTCAATTCCCAGCCTTTAGCGTTTTGAAATGACAAATAAAATATAATACACACAAACATGGCGCAATGGATAGCGCTGTCGCCTCACAGCAAGAAGGACCCGGGTTCGATCCCTGGGTGGGGCGACCTGGGAAATTTCTGTGT
>JANCOA010000053.1:15635308-15658814 GCA_024363135.1 Leptodoras oyakawai | reverse complement strand
TTTTATAATCAGTGTGAAATCTGACTGGAAGCCGATGCAGTGTGGATAAGATGGGGGTGATGTGATCATATCTTCTGTGCTGCAGAAACATGTGGCAGTGTTCACTGAAGAGCTGGAAGTGATGAGAGATATCGAAGCAAATGTGTCACTGAAGCCTGATCACAAACCCAAGTTTTTCCAGCCAAGAGTGGTCCCATACGCCCTACGGCCAGAGGTTGAAGCTGAATTGACCCGTCTCACTGAAATTGGGGTCCTGTGACCTGTACAGTATAGCGAATGGGCAACTCCAATAGTCCCAGTGGTAAAAAAAAATGGAGCAGTGCACATCTGTTGTGATTTTAAAGTGACAATAAACCCTTTTCTCCAAGTTGAGCAATACCCAATACCATGCATTGAGGATCTTTTTGCATCCTTGGCAGGAGGACAACGTTTCAGCAGATTGGACCTGTCCAATGCCTACCTGCAAATGCAAGTCTGATACTGATCAGAACTCACAGGATGTCTCTTTTGCTAAAGAGAAACCCAGACGTTACCCTGTTCCAGTTATTAAACCACCTGAACGCCTGAATAGATAGATAGATAGATAGATAGATAGATAGATAGATAGATAGATAGATAGATAGATAGATAGATAGATCACCTTCGGGTAAAAGCTATTAGGATGTTCCTTGTAGAGTGAATTGTGACCTGTCAATGTAGGGGAAAGGACTCCAGCCTGTCCATGAACTAAGCTGAAAATCATCCACTGAAATCACTGCTGAGATAAGAGAGTATTCAATGTATTACCCCGATAGCAAATAAACAGCTGGTCTGTGGACTGAATGGTTACTGTCCAGTCCAAATAACATAAGACATGCATTGGGCGCAGAAAGCAATGATCTGCAGACTCACCCTTATTGAAAGCTGCAAGGTCAATAAATTGATTCATAAGGTTAGGTAATATGATCTTTGGCAGAAAACCTTGATTCAGCCATAAGTTAACTACAGAGTCATGCGGCTGCCAAAAAATACAAGACAATCTTAATGCCAGAGCCTGCAACTCCAGAATTCTTAGGTAGCAACAAGAGAGTTATCACATACACCTACTTCAAATCACCTTCACACAGGCTCATAATCAAAATCTTTAAGAGACTCCAACACAAGGGAGGTTGCATGTGGAACATAGCAGATGGAGACAGCTTGCCCCATTTAGAAACACAGTAATAAGTCTATGGACCCCAGAGAGATGAAATACACAGTGCTGTGGTGTGCTGTGATACTGTAGTTGCCACATACTAGTACATCTCATAAAAATTGTGGAAAAAGTTATTTTCTTGGAAAGGGTAAACTGTCATATTTTATATTCATTACATGAAGTGACATATTTCTAGTCTTTTTGTGTTCATTTTGATCATTCTTCCTTACAGCTCATTGAAATCCAGTCTCTCAAACAGTGTATATATACATGTACATACGAAACCACAATCATCAACACCCTCCACAAGACCACAGAAGATCATTGCTGAAAAGGCTGGCTGTTCACAAAAGAAATATTCTAATCATTTGAAATACTGGATTTCTGCTTCTCATGAGCTACAACCCATAATGATCAAAAGTAATTACCGTTTATTAAATATGAAAATTAAATTAATTAAATGATGAAAAAATGAACTTTTCCGACTATATTCTTATTTTTTGAGATGCACTAGTATATCTTCATGGACACTTACTGCTGTGAAGAAATCCCTGAAAATAGTTAAGGTCCTAGAACTTGAACAATGCAAATGCAAATGCTTTTCAGAAAAGAAAGGATATACAGTATAATAGGTTGTGAGGCTGATCATGGGTCAGAGCATCCAAGAGAGCACATCTCTGCCAGAGAGAACCAGAATTAGCAATGTGTATATATATAGTGCAAGCAAAGAGGTCCACACACCTGGCAAAACCTGAATCTGGGTTACCACCAAGATTTAGACTCCATTCATCATGTCTTATACACAGTCTTGGCACGGTGTCTGCTGCATCATTTGCAGCCCTGGCAGATGGATTACTCTCTGTGACGCCAGTTGTGGTTAGGCTCACCTGAGGAGTTTCTGTGCAAGGCAAAGTGATCCACCTGAAGAAAGCCCTGATGGCTGATGTAACTGACTCTTATAACCCCTAAGTGGATAAAACTATAGTGGTGGCTGGGAACCAGCAAGAATGACTGCCTTACAGCAGGTGCCACATACCTGCTCTGCCTGTGAGTAATGCATCTGTGGTGATTGTCTCTTGCAGAACAGCCCCAATCAGATTTCTTTTGAAAGAAATTCCCTGCACCAACAGGTTAATAATTGAGCTCCTTCTCCTAAGAAAAGAACACATTTTAGTCTGTGGCATCCAGTTGCACATTGATGACCCATCATTGGAATACAAGCCTATCAGAATTACTGATGATGCTTCCATCACCAGTCCAGTCATCCTCAACAGGAGCCAGCCAGGCTGAACTTGGTAAATTGGCAAATGTGATAATATCTGCCACATACAGGCATGATGGGATAGCTAGTATTGTAAGTGAGTCCAGCTTAATACTGGTGAACTGAGTGATCCATTGATGGTAGGGAGATCTAATCGTTCTAATCTTTTTTTCAGACCACTTTGCCTTCAGACCACTTTCTAAAATGTAAGAATTTGAATCGGAATCTCTGACCATGTGGAAATAAACTTTCAGAAATATCTGTGTAGTGGCAACATAACCATAAAAATGAGGACTGCATATGCCCACTGATGTGAACCAGTCCTCTGTCTGCATGCCTTGAACAACATCTGCCACTTGTAGCATAAGAACTGGGAGAGGCGTCAGGAACCAGTTCAAGCTTTTTTAAATCTAAAAGTGGATACACACTGATATTATTCAGAGTAAATAAATTGAATAAAACCCCTGTTTGGAACTGCAGGGTCTACGTTTCTATAGAAACTCTGCCCCAGACAGACTGAACTTGAGCTATAAAGAATAACTTTGTTGGTTTCTAAAATCCTTAAACCCTGAAAATTGATTGAATGAAATTCATTAGGCCATGTTCTCAACTTTTGTCCATCACTAGCCCATATTCTTTAGGGAGTACTGTCCAGAGCCTTTCTAACTCTAATCAGTAGTATAACAGAAGCATTATCAACAGACATATGTACTGTACAAGGCCTGCTCGTGATCCATATTAGCCAGAGTAGGCAAATGAGCTTTGTTCCACCAAGAATAGTGGACTTGAATGTTGTGACACAACTTGTGAGGATGAATGCCCACAGACCTATAAATCTGAGGTTATACTGAGAAATGTAAACCCGCAAGTTACTCAGCCTTTGGCTCATTGATTTCAGCTTAGCCATATATTCTGCCAAGTCATTCATTCATCTAGAGAGCAATTCCGGTTGCTTTCTGGGCTTCTTGGTGTACTTCTCATTTGTCTGAGTATAGGCATGTGCAACTCTGACAACTGATTTTACTTTTTCCAGTTGAAGGAGAGACTTGTATTATTACCTGCTTAGTACAGGAGATGTCCGAGTCAGACTACTAATACTACTGTTTAATATGGTCATTTCCAAAGCACGCATAACATGAGCTAATGTCCATCATTGTTTTCCAAGAGACTCAGACATGGTCTGCATGTGCCCAAACTGTGTACAATGGTTAGCACTTGCCAAGAACTCAATGTAGAAAAGCAGATGTGTGCAGAAAGAATACCTGCTGCAAATTAGCGAGAACTAATAGCGAGAACTAACAATACTAACAATAGCAGACTTAGCAGTTAATGGTGTGTAGTATGAATGTTGTATAGTAGTTAGGAATACCAACATTTTGATGTTTAACTGTGGCATGCTAGATGTTAACTAGTAGAACATACCAGACTACGCAACATTTTATTGGAGAAAACACAGAGGATTAGCTCAGTAGAAACACAGAGGATTAGCTCAGTAGAAAAAAAAGAGCTGCTTTGTCCCACTCACTCAACAGGGAATCACTCGCCTCACCAGTCTGTCCAAAGTAAACAATGTATAACGCAAGAAAATAGGGGGAAATCCAACTCACTGAAAGTATATGGTAAATATACACCACGTAGCACAGAGCAGGTCACTGACACTGCATGAAAAGCATTCACTTAGAAGCAGACAGATGAACTGCAAACAAATAGGGAGTGTTAAGAGTAAAGCATGTGAGGGATATTCAAGGAAAACACAAATAATGCTTCTAACAACAAAAAAAGAGAACACACTCACAAATGAAATGGAACTAAGTAAAGGGCTGTCCACAACTACATGGTAAACGACATACAGGTAAAAAGGTAAATGGGCTGTTTGTTGTACCATTGCAGTATTTATTGTAAATAAAGTGTCATATGTTGTTAGAATATCTTGTCCTTCATGTGCACTTGCTAATGGGGTTATTCAGGGTGTTTCACACCATCCCTGGCAGTTGGGTGAAATTTATTTGTAAGAGTGTGAGAAACTAGTAATATAATGAATTTCCCACACTTATTAATTAATATTTTACTTTTAAGAGATGTACATTCACCTTTTATGGGTATACTATCTCCCCTACACAGGCAGGTACATGACACTTTTGTATACCATTCACAAAAATGACTCCTCTGACAAAGAAAGGATAGCAGAGTTTGTCCTTCACACAGACACCTTTGAACAAACTGGAACATATTTGACAAATTTCATTATGTGCACAGACCTATTTACTTATTATCTTTTAAAGGCTGCACTATAATTCACTTGGAGTGTATCTGCCAGCTCTTTGCTTCACACTGACTGACAAAACAGAACAGTTGGCTCCTGTTCTATGTTGCTGTTTTTTTTTCCTTTGGGTTATCTCTCTCTCTCTCTCTCTCTCTCTCTCTCTCTCTCTCTCTCTCTTGCTCAGCTCACTGAAAAAGGAGGTGTAAGACAAGGGTTATAATTCAAGGAGCAAGATGGTCAAGTTGATAAATTGAAACCAAAAATAGAAACTACACTGACAGTGTTGAGGCACCTTGTCTGTCAGTTGTTTAAGAACCCAGAATATATGTTTCTGTCGTTTTAGTGCCTGTGGTTCCCTGGCCAGCTCACAGGTCCTGAATCAAACAACAGGGCATTGAAACCATAATGAGAAAAACATGTACAAAAAACAGCATCTGCTTATAACTCATGTTTGAGTTGTAACTATTGTAAAAAAAAAAAAATTCATTTGCATTCTAAGTCTTTTGGTGTTTATTCTGACCATCAAGATAAAGTTTAATTCGAGAGAGACAAATGAAACCCATTCCAGGTTTATTGATGACAGTGTTTGGTCAAGTCGTTGGCTTAACCCTTTGCTGAGAGAGGAGCTCTTAGTATGCGGGTTTGGAAATGAGGGCCTTCCACAAACTCCCTTCTTGCCTGAGGAAAATTTACTGCATAATTATACACTCTGAAAAACCCTTCCATGTCTTTTCTGAGCCTATTTGAGTGTCTCTGCAGAATTGTGGACACAATGAGGTCCTTGAAGAAATCTTTTTTTTTTTTTTTTACCCACCCTCTAATCAAAAAATGGGAACCTAGCACTACATTAGAGATCATCTATCTGCTCCTAAAGGAAAACCTCAAAACTAACAATTTAGGTGTAATTCTCAACTCAGTCAACATTTTCATTTTGGCTCAGGACAACAGAACGCTGTTGTTGCTGGTCGGTATGAACCAAGTCATGCCGTTCCACTAAACGAGGTCATGGAGAGTAAAAACAGAGTGTGGCTACAACTGAGTCCTCATTGCGGTTGAAGCACAGCTACCTTTCTAAATGGGTGACTCCAACATAGACTCCAACAATACTCCCATTGTAGTATGTGCATAACACATAGTTTTGGTGGATCACCGTCAAAGACGACAGACTGCTGGAAGAAGACTAAACAGTTGCGCATAAATAGTGACGCCACCATGAATGACAGCAGGGCATGTCGAGCATGCATCCATTGATTTGGGCTAGATGCCTAACAGTGCCGGGGGAAAAACAGAAATATGAAGAACATCCATCAGAGTAGCGCTACATCTTTAAAGTACATACAGTATTTGAGGAGCAGTAATGGTAGGGCAATGGCATCACACTACCTATGCACATTTTTAACATTTTATGTAGTAAAATCCTCCTGCAAGCCATGGGTAGTTCAAATGAATCTCTCTTTAACGAGTTTTTTATTGAATTTGTATGAAATTAAGCATTGTATCCATTTGTACCCAATGAAAACTTGGCTGCTCATTATCACTGTGTGAATAAAATTTAATTAGATTTGAGGTGCAAAATACAGATGGGTGAATACAGCTTTTTTGTTAGAATTGAAATTCCCTAAACATGCACAGTAGACTTGTACTCACTGTATGCTAAGTCTTGTCTGGATAGAATATACAATGATGATTCACGTTGTGCTTGCTAATATGGTGTGATGGTTCATCTCAAATTCTAAACAATCCGAGATCAGTCATTTGGTCAACATCTCGAATTGATTGGAGTAAATGGGAAAAGTGAAAGCGTTAGAAGTTAAAATTGCAGTTGCACCTACATATATGATCAACCTGGGCTGACAGAGAAGGACAAAGGTGGTAGACTAAGGGATAAGAAAGAGGGGGAGAGGATTTGAAAGAAGAATGACCAGTGTGATTGTAAAGTCCTTGGCAGCTGCAGAGTTTCATTCAACAGCCAGACTGTTTAATCCCAGGAGATGGGCCTGGATGAGTTAGGCAACAGGGATCCCTGAAACCCAGCACCACCTCCTGCTCTTGGGGCTTAACACACTAGCTGTGCCCAGAACTTTCTGCAAACAGGCTGACATAGGCCACTAGTGGCAACATTATTTATGAATATTGCCAACTGTTGCTCTTAACCAGGGTCCGAAAGGAAGGGTTGGGGTTACTTATGTCTCCCTCTCCATTCTTACGTTTTTGTGTTTTACTACATTTTAGACTGCAAATAGAAGCAAACCGCACTAATAAAAAAGCAGATTAGCCTTGAAACTTGGATTACTAAAATCAGTTCTGCAATTGTACTTTTACATATGAAATATAATGAAATTGTAACACTAACTACACTGACTACAGTAATCACTTATAGCCTCCTCGGATTTCCGTATTGGATAAAGCATTATATTATATTATACTTCCTTAGTATGCATGTATCAAATCATAACTGTGTCACTTGTGTGCCTAAAGGGTAGACATTTAGTTGTACTGCATCTGAAGTCACAGAGCATTTCTACAGAAATTCTTTATATAAGCACTCAATTGCAAACAGCAGGGAGATTTTAAAGTTTCAACTTGAGGAGAAAAAACATGGAGAGGTTATACATACTCACTAACAGTCTGATGGATAATTCTTTTGCTGCTGTCTAGTGCTTTTGGCCCGTCCTTTGCCTGTTCTCGTGTATTTGAGCTGGCAGGACGGAGTCATCTATGTGGGTGACTGTGTACAAAAGTTGAAGAGCATGAAAATAACATTTTCAAGTAGAGTAAATATTCCTGAGACACAAGTAATCAAAATGACTGACATCAGCGGCGCCTATCTCAAGACTATTTGTAAAGTTAGTGTAAAGTTGTTTCTAATTAAGCTGTGTTTATAAGGCCCTGTTACACAAAGGAGATTAAGTTAAAGCATTGAATTACACTGAATAGTACGTATATAAATGCATACATACTGTGTAGAATTTAGCTTGTGCTCAGAAGGCTATAAAAATCCAAATAACATTAGCAGGGGAAGAATATTGTCTGAGGGAACAACATGTTTTATCCAAAAGAAAATCTTGTATGGCTGTGCATAATGTCGTTTTGGTCATTTGAAACTGTAAAAGTAGACGAGGGCAGATGAGCCTCCAAAATAAAGTTTTACTGACATGTGGCCATGAGCTTTGTGTCAAACTATTAGGCTCATGTATAATGGAACATTAGTATCATTGATGGCATCAACACAAACATGCACACAGTTTTGGCCTAGCTGTGAATCTAGGCTGGTAATTGTGACCTTTTCCTCCTCATTAGCAAGTGGATTACATTTCCAACATGTTTCCAATGACTTCTGTAACCTGTATCCTCTGAGCTAATTTTCTTTCCAAGTTAAAGAACTGGGAAGCAGACCAGGGCAATTTGACACCTCGTATGACCTGAAGGGAGTCCGCGTTCAAATTCAGAACTGTAGCTCACAAATGACTCAGGGGGAAGGAAAAAAATGCCTAGCATAAAAAATACACAATCAAACTGTCAGTATAATATAGATCATTACACACAGTATCTCACTTCATTGTTTGACTAATGTTCACAGTCAGACCATTGTAGCACCTGAGTCACATTACAAGACAGCAGACATGATGCAGATCTAATAAATATTATCAAGAATCTGTTATTTAGCTTTAATAGAAAGCACTCGTTTTGAAAGTGCATAACATTTTATTATTAATAATAATAATAATCAAAGCTTTCAGAGCACTGTTTGTTTTTTTAAGTGTTCCGAAACATTATGTTGACTTTGACACTGAATAAGTGACATAGTGGTCCTGTTTCTATGAAAATACTGTGTGGAATACATTTAGAGGCCCACTTTTGCTTTTATAGCATGAAAAGCTTCAGGAATTGTAGGACACAGCGGCAACAGCTCTAAGCATTGCTAACAGCTCCTTCTACTGGGCATCCAGCAAACTACCCAAAACTCCAGTGCAACTCCTAGGCAGTATCTGCCTAAAAGATAGACTGGCAAAGCCAGTGGGACAATGGGAAAACCCAGAATGAGAGGTATTTAGGAAGCTACTCGGTTGATAAATATGTGAAATGCAGATGTGTTTTTGACTTAGGAATACAGGCTTGCTGAAAGACAGCACTGAGGAAGAAAACACACTTGACCTTAATAAGCTCCACAGCAAAAGCCATCACTGGATAGCCTGTAAGGTAAATGTGGAGCATGGAAAGAAGGTAGACTTCCAAATCAGTAATCAGGACAGCTGCAAAGGAACATGCAGTGCTTGGATGATTTTTAGGATTGGCTTTTTCTTCTTCTTTTTTTGTTTTTATTCGGGTGGAGGGGATGGTGGGGGGGGGGGTGTTGCAGCATATCCGGTGCGATTACTCTATTACTTTAGAATTAATAATAAACCAGACTAACACATTCACAGTGAGGGAACTTTGCCTTTTTTTTCTTTCATATGAATGTAGCTAAATATACGAATAAGAAATAACTCAATAACTAGGGAATCACAATTTAACACAATTTGTGTCGCAAAATAGTTCAATATTTATGTCATAAGCTGCTTTTAATTGTCAAGGCATCTTCCACACTAAAAGTAAAGGAATTTTCTCATTCAGGATGACTCTTCTGACATGCAGCCACACAAAAACTAATGAACTTTTATTCCCTCCTGGTGTGCCATGCGCACTTTTGCGCACCTTGAACGAATTTGCGCTGCGTCACATGCACAAAGATCATACATCACACCTCATTTTTATCATCGCCAATGTTAATGGCTTTTGGATTCGTTATTTAACATTGCATGTGGAGGATAGCCAAGACATGTGCATGCCGAGGCTACATTTCTCAAAAAAAGAAAGAAAAAAGAGGGGAAAAAAGCATGACTTCCTCATTTATTAGGGCGTCAGGTCTCGTTGCGTTTCGAAACCCTGCAAACTTGGTATCACTTTAGCCATCAGCGTGAAAGACGGGATTCTGTTGCTGGGGAGGGAGAGAGGGAGGGAATAAAACACGGTGGCGTGTTGCCAAGATGTGGCAAGTGCGCCTCCCTCCAGCGCCGCTCGGTTTCGGCCGTTTTTAAAAAGGCAGGGCGGCCCGCACTCGCTCAGTGTGCTCGCCAAAACTTGTGCAGACGCAGGGAAGAGATTAAGAGCGCAGGCGTATAAGGAAAAACGGCTGCGGGTTCTGGAGCGCCGGAGAGGCTTGCGCACACGCTGGACCTTACTAGTGCTCATTAAAAACGGGGAATGATCTGAATAGATCTAGGTCTGTTCTAACGTTGTGCAAACAGCTGCGGATGCTTTTACATCGCACCATTGATTGACCTTTCTTTGTGACTTTGGATGCGGACTTTTTCCTTAGAAAGTTTCTAATTGCATTCTAAAATCCGATGACCTGAAGCAAAAGGTGCCTCGGCGAGTGTAATTACGAATCATTCGGAGGCTCTGAACATATTGGCAGAATAACAATAAATAATCCTTGACAAAATGCTCCTCAACTTCTTATTCGTGATGTTGCCGTTTCTGTCGGCTGTGCCCCAGTGCTTGTGCTCATATGTGCCGTGCGAGCCGTGCGACCAGAAGGCGCTGTCCATGTGTCCTCCTGAGCCCAAAGGCTGTCAGCTGGTGAAGGAGCCCGGCTGCGGCTGCTGCCTCACCTGCGCACTCGCCGAGAATCAGCCGTGCGGCGTCTACACCAGCACGTGTGCGCACGGTCTCCGCTGCCTGCCGCGCGACGGAGAGGAGAAGCCTCTACACGCACTGCTGCACGGCAGAGGGCTATGCACCAACGAGAAAGGCTACAAGGCGTCCCATCCGCCTGTGGGTAAGTCCTGGGTCGCTTTGCGCTCCAACCTGAGCGCGACGAGTTCTTAATAGCAGGTTTAGGAGTCATAGTCATAGTCTTAGGCAGTAGGTGTTAATAATGGCAGCTGGAGGCATCCGTGATCACTTGCATCAAAAATGTTAACAAGCTGTGCACAAACATATTAACGTGTAGCATCACTTACTTTGAGAGGAGAACATTCCAAGCCAAATATGATTGACTTTAGGCGCATAAGTACCAGTTCAATAAATGTGCATAATAATCAGCCAAGAGTGGTCTAGTTATGGGCATTTTCATTTTAAGGCATTTGGACTGTAGATGGGCTGAACTGCTACCTATACACAAAAGTATAATGAATGCTCCATATGGTCTCATCAGGGTTGACCTGTGATTCAACATCATTCCACAGCAAAACCTGGGTGCTGAACTATTACTAGGAATCAGAATCAGATACTTTTTCATTCTATATATATTTTAGGATCAGTCCTGACTGTTAAAAGAAATGACACAGAAGAACTTTGTATGCATTGGCACTCATTACCACTTCCATTCCACATAACCACTTGCATTCCTGTATGCTAACAGAATGCAAATGTGTACCTTAAGCTTCACCTAGAACCTATCCAAACAGCTGACAAATGCATTGCTTTGGCACTCTGCCCTTGGGTCACCATACATGAATCAGTGCTTATACAATAGTCCTCAATCCTGGCCCTGCACTCTTCCTGACTTGCACCTGTCAGTGTTTTCCCTGCTCTAACACACCCAAATTAACACACAATTTGCTTGATAATGACATGCTGCGGTGAGTCATGTGTGCTGGAGATGAGAAAACACTAAAATGTGCAGCAGATGTTATTAAACCATCAATTGCACTGGGTGCCACTTTCATAGAATGGGAATGGTTCCTTGGTTCCTTGTTTCTGTGTTGATGGAATATATAAATAGTTTACTTGCAAAACAAAGTATCATGCATTAAAGTGAATTCTTTTACATTTTGTTAATTATTTAATTACCTGCAGCTGAGGACAGTAAAGACTGTGGGGGGAAGATTTATGGGGGAGTAGATCTTGGTTAGTCTGAATTTAGGTTTACATCTGGGGGTGGTGCAGAGAGTCGGATTACTGTTTAAAGATTATATCTGAGGTGAGGCAGACAGCCACGGTTTGGGCATGTGTGCCCAATGTAGCTGAAAGCTTCAACATGCTTTTTTTTTTTTACACTTGCGTTTTCCTACCAAGCTTCATTCTCTTCATGTTGCATGTGTGAATGATTGTTGTTAGTGCATGGAGTCTGGGTTAATATGGGTTTATTTCCACTTGTTGGTGTTATTGTTAAATCGCCCCCACCCCATTGCTCCCTGAGGCCACATAAATACATGGGACAGCATGTGAATGGAATTTGCTCTGTTCTTCAGGCATTGTTTGTAAAAGGGAAGGATAGCTCCCAATTTCTTACAAAATGGGAAACAGAAATATGGTTGTACTCTATGGTTATGGCTTTGTAGTGTACACACATGCACACCCACATGCATGTTCACACACAGAGACATCAAAAGCCTGACTGTGTCAGGGGCTTGATGTGAGTGTGTGTGGAACTGTGGTGTAACAGGAGCAGCTCTTCCCTAGTGTGTGATTGCATTGGCTGATTGGTCATGCCACAGTGATTCAGCAAAACACATTTGGAGCCACTGTCTAAAGAGCTATAAAAGCACTGGATGGATTTAGATAGGTGCTTCTTGTCTGCGGTAGTGTTTGGTTTCAGCCCATTTTTACCAGATGGACAGAACAGACATTAACACAGAGGTCAATCGTTCTTGACCTTGCCAGGATTAAGAGCCTCTATCTCCTAGTCGCCCAATTTCCATTCTTCTAAAGCATTCATTTTACCTCCAGGTCACAAAAAAGAAAGAAAATAGCAAACTATTTCCTCATCATGGGGCATGTTTGAGCATCCTATCTTACATGATGTAATGAGTTCCTCATATTCACTCTGCTTGTAATCCCAAGCAGAACATAATTCAATAACCTGTGTTAGCTCTGATATTGTAAATTATGGATAATAAATACTTAAGGACAGAAGCTGGGGTTATAGTCCATAGTTGCTCAGAGGATTTAGCATTCTGTATAAAGTTAAAGCTTTTGGTCATCATAGACCATGATGGTTAAACTTATTTGCCTAATTTAACCATTGGCACTATGGTATTTCTTCTTTGCATGGTTTACGATGTGTTGCCCTGAGTTTGACCAAGGCATCTGTGCAGTGCTTCAGTGTCCACTAATGTCTAAATTAGCATAAAATAATGTTTTCCTTTCATAATTGCTGTCATCTGTTTGCAGCCAAAAAAACACACAGCATCAGCTGTATAGTATGTCAAAACTGCACCCTGCCCCAGGTTACCTGTTAACATAGACAGCATAGTATTTAACACTACTTGTCAGTATGCTAATACTGACTGTTTGGAACACAGCCTTGGAACTCACCAGCTCACATCACTGATACTGTAAATGGGCAGTATAGAAGACCGCATCTGTGTCTAAAACAAAAGCAATACCCCTGGTATTGTATTTCAGCAGTTGCCATTCTCACCAAAGATATGATTTTACCCTGAAATATTAGGAGTGCTCTAGCTACTCTTGCCTGTGCTTCCGACCTTTGTTACATTCATTGTTTTTGAACCCCTATTTTCCTAGTGGCTGAGGATTTTGCACACAGTTTGAACAGATTTTGAACACTTGGACATTCCAGCAGGCAACATAGAGTTTTGGCACATCAGAAGCTTCCCACTTGCCATCAAATATGACTAAATACTAGCTTGCAACTTGTCTTCTGATCCTCATGAAGGACATTCATGTTATATTTCAGCAGACTTCTATGTCAGAGTTCACAAACAATAATTAAAGATGGCTCAAATTTTAAAAGCTTGAGCTGCACATGAACAAGCATGTTGTGCACTGACAACACAGTCTTAACTAATAGACCTTCACCCAACACACACACACACACACACACACACAAAATGTCAGAAGCTGACATTTGAATGCAGTTTGGTTTTGTACTGCTTATTTATGGGAGGCTTATGTAATTCCTGGAGGGTGTCCATATTTTAACTGCAATCATGTGGCAACAGAAAGAAGGCAGTTTCGTGTACAGCACTAATTGCTACATACTCTGTCACTGGCAGAAGCTATGTGCGTACAAGTAGCACCCAGTTTTCCGTCATTAGATTGGTTTTCACTGCTATATTTCATTGCATAGTTTTACCAAAGTCAGGCTCCAGTGCATGTCGCAGAGAGCCATTCACCTTCTCACACTCAGAGTATGCAAAAGGAGATCCTGTTTGGCAAGCTTGAATGTTTTCTCCTAATAAAGTTTAACAGCAATTTGTGCAGTCCACATTTGTCAGCAACACTGGGAAGGCTAGTGGGTAACAGCTGTGCAGGAACCCAGCTCCTACAGTAGTCTATTCTTCTTAGGATGAAGTGATTGCTGAGATGTGGCATTCACATACTGGGCTTTAACTTGGAGCCTGTATGGCTCTTCGAAACAATTCAGATTTTGCTATGCCTTCCTTCAGTCATTTATGACAGGTTATTGTAATTCATAGGAACATAAAGCCCAAGTAGAAACCAATAGACTTGACAGGAACAGGATGCGGTTCAGGTGTCAGCCTGGTGAAACATCCTGTCCTGGATTTGAGGACACCCACTTTTGGTGTTACTTCTTCCAAGGAAGGGAAACAAAAGGTGGTTAGTTTCTTGAATACAGTGCAGGTTTAACAGTAAATGAAAACGCATGTGGGAGTTGCAACACAGGCCAAAATTATAACTTTTGCACACAGCAATTGTCATTTGAGACAAAACAGCTTCTGACATAAAGTTTTTTTAAACAAAACCCAAGCTCAAATGTTCGGCGAGACCTCAGACCAAAATTAGGTTTGCACAGGATTACAGTGGCTTAGGTCTCCTTGTGGGTTTTTAAATACTTGTGACAATAAATCTGTGGCAAGCTTGCCTCCTCAGGCCATTCGTCAGTATTTCATATAGTATTATTCTTCATGCTGCTGTTTGGAGGCTGTATGAAGAAGCTGATAGTGTGGCTGTACTGACAGATTCAGAGTGGCTTATACCTGGGGGGTGGGGGTATGTTATATCAGCGCTTCTCTCCCATTTGCATAAAGAAATATATTGGCATTAACATCCGACATCAATTATGCTATGACAAACAATGCTTTCAGGTGAATAAGTGCCGTTTATCCTACACATTTTGAATCTTTGTTGTTCCATAGTCTGAATAATATTAGCAGATTACATGGCTTTTCTGCATGCTCTTAATTAATGGTCATTATTTTTTCTTTTTTTTTATTATGTATTTCCCTAAATATGCTCCAAATACATTCCAGTCCATTGTGAAATATCTTTTCAACCATTATAATGTCATTATTTCTTGTTGTAGCTTCTCTCTGGCCTTCTTTGGCCCTTTGTCTGCTTGCTGCTTTGTTTCAGTTGTACAATCATGCTGTGAATTTGGGCCAGCTTTTAAATATTGATCTGGCTTAGGATGTCATGGCTAGCCAGTGACATAAACAAAGCAATGGATATAGAGTGATAGACCTGGCCAGTAGCACACACACACACATCTTAAAAAATTGCACACTTGTGGACAACTTAACAGCCTTAACAGACTAAAATGCCAAAATGGTGATATGAGGGTATATCCGATTAGTGCAAAGGGCAGGAATGAGATTAAAAGTGAAAATGAACTTTGTATAAAATAGCCAAGACAGCAGTTAGTTAGTAAATCCACAACTATTAGTCAAATATAAGAAAAACACAGTGATTATTTCATTATTAGTCACCAGACAGCAAGAAACGTTGGATATTGAAAAAAAGTATAATTGTCCCGTGCACGTGTTAATATTTAAACAGAGCCTTATCAGATGTGCCTTGTTTTCTTGCTCAGGTCCTCTCACCTTAATGAAAACTTTGCAAGGCTAAGCGCAGAGTCACCAATACCTCTTTGCCATTGATTCCAAAGCTCATTTGAATAGAGAGGCTGCATGTGACATGTCTGGCTTGGCCAAGCTCCAGTGTCTTGGCCAGGGCTCAGATGTTACACACAAACAGTCTAGCCCATCCCAAGCAATTTGTTCAGTTAAGGCAGGTTTTCATGATTCATTGTAATTTTACTATGTACTCCATAACATAAATACCTTGTTTTGACATTCAAATCTTTGTATGTGAACTCCTTGACATTTTGAACTTAAAAAAGTGCTTTATAAATAATAAATATTATATTAATGTTATAGATTTGGGTCTATAACTCATTGGGTACACTAAGCTTTGTGTGCTTTGTCCATACACTGAAGAGAAAAAGAAAAGAAAATAACTGGTAATTCACTGGTAGCCAACAAGGTTAAAGCTCTGTCCATTGTTGATTTTTAAATCAAACATATCTACTTATGTGCTGGCATGTGAAGCCAAATGCAGCGACGCATCATAAACATCAGTCATCAGTCATTTTTATAACTCTAAAAGCCCTTCTAAGTATGAGGTTGACTGTGATAGATGTGATTCAGCAAGCCTGCTGGCCTGTCATGAAGCCTGGCTACAGGGAACATTTCAGTGCAGAATTTAGTCTGCCAAGTCATGAGTTGCAAGATTAATTTCAAAGAGTCAACCACTGCTCTGATAGCAACTTCAGAAGCCAGGAACCTGGTTCCAGTAATCACCCTTCCCCCATGTCCCTATCCATGGCAGCAGTGTCAGACAAACTCTTTCAACACCAGTCTGCTTGGAACACCCATCCCTTATACAGTGTGTCAATGCAAACCAGACATTATATGAGAGAAACTGAACCATATTAACCCCACCTCTACCCCTTCACAAAACTGGCTAAGCATGCAGAATGTAGTGTCCTTAACAATACTTGACAATTTCCCATTACAACACTTGACCTGAAGCACCTTACACCTACATTTTTACTCGATAAATATAGCCACATGTTCATTCTAATGCCTAATATGTTGGACTTGGATGCTTACCCTTATTCCTATAAAACCTTTTGGGAAAATTATGCCTGTTTTAGGTTTAAGAACTCTTAAAGAAATCTTTTTTTGTAGTAAATTCATGAAGTGCTATTGTCCTGTTTTTTTGTCAATAACATTACATGCAGATTTGCTGTAGACATTATATTAAATAAACCTCCTTTCAAATTGTGCTTGTTCTCTGAGCACTTCACACCATTCAGATCACATGGTACTTGTGGCTGCTGAGACTTTAAAGAATCTAAATATAGTTGAAAAGATTACCAAGCCTTTGGGAAATTGTATTCTTCAAATTTGCAACAGTCATAGCTGAAATCTGTGATCCAATAAATGGAAACTGTATTGCAATTCAACTCAAAACACACGATATGTTAAGAAATCATTGGCATTGGCCTTTTGTAGTTAGTTTCAGTCTCATTTGCATGTTCTGCCAAATGCTTGCCTTCATTTGTGATTCTCATAAAGCAGCCTTTAATGAAGATTTAGTGCTATTTGGCCACACTGGTGATTTAGCTGTTTATGTAACAATGAAGAGTCCCAGTGAGAGTAAAACTCCATTTCAGGCGCCTTGTTCAGTTTTGAGTAGGAGTTTAGGGATTTGTGTGGGAGGGAGCAGGGCTTGTCGTCACCTGCTGATCCCTTTCCACCTCTGTAAACAAATGCAAAGGAAACATTTGGCGGGAAAGCAGTTGGTTTCAGGTTTATTTTAAGACACTAATCAGACTGGGAAATAGGAAGCTGGTCACAAGCCTTGTTTTTGTCAAACTTCATTCCTAAGCCAAAGCGTACATAGTTGTAAGAAGTGTTTGTTGTGAGAAGTAAAGCTCATAATTTGTTGATCATTGTGTTCTCTGTAGATCGTGAGTCTAAAGAGCATGACGAGACAATAAAGACTGACACGACAGAGGAGCAGCTGCCCCAAGGCAAAGTGCCCATATACCCTAAGCACGACCTAATCAACAGCAAGAAGCAGGCTGCTATGCGCAAGGACAAGAAAAAGCAGCAGGAGAAGCTGAGGTCCATGGGTTCTCTGGACTACTCGCCACTCCCGGTAGACAAGCACGAAACTGAATTTGTAAGTTCCAGTGAGAGAATGGAAAATGGGAAGAATGTCCCTGATTGCTAAAGACTAACTGATTGTTGTTACATGTCTGTTGTGCTGAATTATAAAGGGTCCATGTAGAAGAAAACTGGATGGTATCATAAAGGGACTGAAAGACACCTCCCGCATTGTGGCTCTCTCTCTTTATCTGCCCAACTGTGACAGGAAAGGCTTCTTCAAACGCAAACAGGTATGGATTTAGTCTTTAAGGCTTCTGACCTTATACAAATTATGTATATAATGAATGTCAGGTTGGTTTTTTTTGTGATAGTTATGATAGTGATAGATTAACACCTCTTTTCATCTCTCCCTTCCATCCTACCCGCATCTAGTGTAAGCCTTCACGTGGTCGGAAACGGGGAATATGCTGGTGTGTGGACAAATACGGAGTGCAGTTGCCAGGGACCGACTACAGTGGAGGAAACATCCAGTGCAAAGACATGGAGCCTGGCAACAACAATGAGTGAGGAGGCATGTGCCATGATCACCTAAGCCGAGGCTTGCCTCCTTCTTTCCTTCCCACCTGTCCACCCGCCAGTCACTCTACAATTTAGATCCGTCAAAGAAGAAACAAAACACAAAGAAATTTGAACAAAAACTTTTTTGACTGAGCGCTCATCTCTAACCTGGGGTACCCGGTTAATCAGAGGGTCTCTTCTATGTTACGAGCTGGGTCCCAGCAAAAGATTTTTAAAAATATATACATTCAATTATATATTTTTATAGAGGCTGGGGTTTGAACACCATACTTGTTAACATACAGCAAAAAAAGAGCAGATGGTATGTTAATTACTACCAGCACTATCTTGGTCTTTTACATCTTTGAGGTTGAGGTGTCAGAGGACATAGCTCAAACTCTTATTATTGGAAAAAATATAATTTTTTTTGTTTGTTTGCTTTCAAAAGTCATATGGATGTGCTGATACAGCTCTCTCTATACGGCTATTTGGTCCTGTCAGAGCACTTATTGGGATAACCTTGGAAATGTGTAACTTCACCAAGTTCAGTGTATGTGTGTGTGAATATGTAGGTATGTCTTTACATGTGTGAATGTATGTGCAGTTGCATGAAAGAGTAACATGGGGGACACCTTTTTTTAAAATAATTTTTCTTTTGTAAAATTTTTGTTTGTTTTCCACTTCATAAGTGTGTAGTGAATGCCCCGAGAGCAGTTATAGAGTAGGGTCATTGCTAGTTGCTAGCATTCTCTCACTGGCCCTCTCTTTAGGTGAATGGTGTAGGAATTGAAACCACATTTGACATACCTGTCTCAGTGACTGTGTAGCTTGCCTAAAATGCCAACTGTGCCTACGTAACCTGATGCTGGTGTGCTGACCGATCCAGGTGGATGGATAGCTAATGTGCTGGCTGTGGCTGAAGTCCCATCGTGTTCAACGTCGTCACAGGTTCCTTGTTAGACGAGCGAAAAGAAATGTCCACACCCACAGTCCTTCTGGCACCCATTTTGCTGCACGCGTATGGGACACTTGGTGCTGTGGTCTGAGACATGTCTCAGTGGCCTGACACTAACTTTCCCTAAATTCAGGCTTGAAGTACCTTGATTTTGATGGACATTCGTATTTGAGACTGGTGGCTTCTTTCACAACCTGTGAAATAGTCTTCTTTTATTTTATTTTTTTGCCTTCAGTGAAGTATCCACTTATGAGCCATTTCCTAGACCAAGTGCTTTCACTGAAATGAGCGACACCTTGGCATAGTAGATCACCATTACCTGTAGATTCATGAATGTTTTCTGAGGAACCATTATCAGGAATTGCTGCTTGGAAAGCGATTTGTGCATTTTAGCCTGTTTTCATTGTTACAACATTTTGCTGTAGTCTGTTTTCATTGTTGCAGCCACCCAGTAATTTTTGGGACCTTGGTGACGAGAATGAAGGTCTTCCCCAGTCCACCCCAACCATCCTATCCCCAACGTCCTTTTTTTTCCACAGTTAATGTGCGTGTTGTTCTTGAAATTCTATCTTCAGCATGACATAACTGCACCTTTTGCTTTTTATCGGGTGCCATTTGAAAAAGAAGGCACATTTAACTACCATTGTCCTTCAGCGCATTGAGTTTTATGTGAGTCTGTGTGTGTGTTTTAGTGCCTTTCGACATACAAATACATTTGAATAGTGACGTGAATGTTACACAGTAGCCAAGGGGATAATATCGGTTAACCATTATGTACTGACGAAGGTCCTCGGTCGCTTTCAGATTTATATGTCAAACATATATTCTGTCATGCCACGACTATTTTAAAACACCTTGTAAAATCACTAGCTGTGAAAGGGAAGCTGGTGGCTACACCTATGTCTCTGATTTTTCTTTTTGTAAATCTCAATGAATAAGCTGAATTTTGAGACTGCAAATGTATGTAAATGCTTGGGATAGTAGTTCAAGTTGTTTTCAGTCAAGCTACATATGAACAAGAATACACAGAGGCCTTCATGGCCAGCACAGGCTGGTGATTCTTTAGCAGAAAAAAAAACCAGCAAGAAAAGCCATTCCCTGCCACAGTGGTTCCGCTCATATCTTATTACAGAGCTCATGTGATCATAGTTTCATGGCTGGGAGGGGGCCAGTAATGCTCGACACAATGAGATAGATGAGACGTTACTCCACTAAGCTTGCCTCTAGTGCTGCTTCTTTCTGCTATTGATAGCTACACCATTATAAAAAAAAATACAAAGAACCACAGGTCAACAGAAAGTCCCAACGGTGTGTCTAAATGGAAAAATGAGTGATAAGAGAATATCAAAGTGTGGAGAGAGAAAAGAGAGAGAGTTTGTCAGGGTGAAGGTTATGAACAGACCTTCGCAGGTGTTTTAAATGAGTTAATGAGGAGATGTTTTTCGCCATTATTGCACAAATGGCCTCTGAGGACGAGGCTAGAGCGTTTGCCAGCAATATCCAGGTCCTGATTTGTGCTCAGAGCCCCCTCCCGCTTTTTTTTCTTTTCTTTTTTTCTTTTTTTTTTTTTTTTATTAAAAAAAGCAGCTTGCACTTATGTATTTACAATATTTCTTTCGCCATATGACAGCTTCATCCTAGCAGTGCTGACTCCAAAGCACATCTCAGATCAGGTGTAGGAGAAGCAGGAACAGGCCTCAGACACAAATCCTGCCTGAGGACTTATGACAGGGGCTTTAGTGGCCCAAGCCTGACAACCACCTCTTCATCTGGTGGGGGAAAAAAATTAAAACATGAAAATACACAGCTATTGATCTCAGTCCAATCTCTACTCATCTACACTTGCAGCTACCGGACTATGTGCCTCCGTGGCACCCAGGGAGAGGGAGAGAAGGTGAGCGCCCCAGGCCATGATCATGCTATGGGCCTCACTACCCTGTCAGTTGGGGCAGAACAAGAATACACAACACAGCACACATCACAGTAGATACCGTTAGCAGGCTAGGCAATGGGGGTCTCGGAATCTGTGAGGCAGGTACAAGCAGCCGGTGGTAAATCAGTGACTGCTCTTCTGGTCTTGGAACTGACATCAAAGACTGTTTGTTCGTAGCTTAGATGTGGTTCATGACTGAATCATGGGCATGGAAATGATATAGCCAAGTTCCTGTTGGCTTGTTTTGAGTTTTAGTACCAAATTGGTGGTGAAAGAAAGTGGTGAATTGCAAAAATGGTGTTCTCACATCAACCAAAGACAATACTCTAAAACAAAGGTCATTTCATCCTGAATTACCATTTCAGACTGTTTCTCATCATTGAGAGAAAATACTTCCCATCAAGCCAATATAAGCCACTGTGATGTTGCTTGGGGCCTTCACCAGATTCCGAATCTTCAGAATGGTTAGATGAATACAATATTCACAACTCATAATACAGTAGTACTACAGCTTTCTATCTCAATCACTAACAGTTTCTTCTTGTTGTTGTTTTTTTCTTTTTTTGGGGATGAGAAAAGACTTTTGATCACAAATGTCACAAAAGACTTTTGGTCACGAAAAGATGATTGATCACATTGACATGTTGCCTAACATGGCATTTTGAAAAGAGAAAAAAAAAACAGACCCATTTGTGGCAGGAGGACCGTGAAAATGTTCAGCATTTGGAACTCTAAAGAAAAAAAAAAAAAAATCAAATTATTAAAAAAGTAAATATCACTGTAATATTTATTCAACTTGTAATTTATGTACTCTTTTAACCTTTGTCTTTTTTGTTATGACAAAGCATTTATTTAAATAAAGTTATGTATTCATTTAAACTCTCGTTGTTTGGATTTGTCTGAATTCTGTATCATCTTTTTTTTTTAGAAATTTAACATAAATGCCATATTCACCATAAAAGAGGCATAATTTATTACATTCACATAATGTGCATGCTTCTATGCCTTAGCCTTCAATGGAAGTCTTGACATATCAATCATTTTAACACAAGAGGCTATGCTTTGTTGTATAAACTATACAAGTTATTGTTGTTAGGTTTGTTTATTGTTGAGAGATGAAACATTGCACATTGTGGGTTTATTGTGAATGCAGACTTTACATTAAAGGCTTGCCCCAAGGCTAGTCACCTGGTTTCCAACAGCGTCAAGAAAGACTGCACAGGAACTAGGAAGTCATTTAATATGAGCCCCAAACTTCAAGGGGGAAACAGTCCAACAC
Source organism: Leptodoras oyakawai (assembly GCA_024363135.1). Lineage (NCBI taxonomy): Eukaryota > Metazoa > Chordata > Actinopteri > Siluriformes > Doradidae > Leptodoras > Leptodoras oyakawai. The sequence goes on along the minus strand of JANCOA010000053.1, from coordinate 15,636,522 downwards.
AATGAAAAAACTCGGAATTTAAATTATGGAGGTATCCAACATCACAGAGAGGTTCTGCAGGGAGATATTGCAGAAATACCACCTTTTATTGCAGGACAAGTGTGCCACATGGCTTCGGGGTGAGCCATAGCTGTTAAAGTTTGTGGCGGCAATGAGGGAACTCTCAAGCGAACATTTACTAAACAGAAACAGTAGCTTTTCAGAAACATAAACACTCAGGGTGGTGACTATCATGGAGAGGGTATAGCCTGTTTCTGTTTTGTGAATACTTTTTTTTTTTTTACTGTAATTGTGCAGTCATACTTCCTGGAAAAACCAGTAAGTAGGTATCCAAATCTGAGTCACACACTTCTGCTAAGATGGGCTAGTATTCTTTCAAAAGAGTCAGATCAAGGAAGCAAAACATGTGCAGGGGAATTGATTTGTGAGTCAGTGAACATGACAGTTACAGTTGGCTTCAAAGAATCCAACAACTGCACATTAGACATCAAAGCATCTGTGCCCCTTTTATTACTTAATTAGGCCAATAGCTATGGATGACTGCATGTGCCATTTTAAGCCATACCTTAAAGAATGATTACCGCAGCCATTTGAGTCTAGCACACACAGTTTAATGGACAAATTGCATTAAAACATTATTTGATGTATCTTCACAAAGATACAAAACCCCAGTGGTCTGTGATCTATATGAAGTGAGTCTCTGACTGTATTGCCATTGGTGAAGTATTTAGTCTGAATATTGTTATAGCTGTATTTTATATATAGACTGAAGTACCAGAAAAACTGGTACAACAGCTAATACTTGGTAGGTCCCGATATTACTTGAGGCGGTGAGTCTTTTTACGGCCACGCTGCCGTCATAAGTTTGAGGTTTTGCTGGAATTCTTGTAGTCATACCCCCCCTTTAAAAGCTCATACATAAAAATCTTTGTTTCTACAAACTTTGTTTCTACCTCCGAAATGCTGTGACCCATCTCACAAGCTATTAATCCGTGTTGAAAATCGCAAAATCGTAATAACTTGCCATTCTCACAGCGGAAACAGCTCTAGAAGCTTCCATAGATGTCTATTGCTTTATATACACACACTGATGGATCTAACCAGGGCGGCACAGTGGCACAGTGAATAGCGCTGTCACCTCACAGCAAGAAGGACCCGGGTTTGATCCCCGGGTGGGGCGACCTGGGAAATTTCTGTGTGGAGTTTGCATGTTC
>JANCOA010000053.1:15490014-15502307 GCA_024363135.1 Leptodoras oyakawai | reverse complement strand
CCCACCCGGGGATCGAACCCGGGTCCTTCTTGCTGTGAGGCGACGGTGCTATCCACTGCGCCACCGTGCCGCCCGGTATCCTTTTCATTTAAAAAAAACAAAAAAACTTTCATACCTGATTGTACTCTTAATAGAATCTGAGCTAGTATCAGAATATATTTGTTGATGGTGACCTTAAAGCTCTTTTTATAAGTGGCTCCGGATAAGGGCGTCTGCTAAAAGCCTAAATGTAAAAGTAGATAACCGTAAGTCAGTCTGGATCAAGGTGTCTGCCAAATGCCATAAATATAAATGCTATAATGTATAAAATGTTGCATACTGGAGTCTCATTTATACAAATGAGATACGTTGACGGCTAAGGGCCTTGCTCAAGGGCCCAACAGTGGCCGTTTGCCGGTGCTGGGATTTGAGCTCATGACCTTAGACAAATCATTGTCTTAACCGCTGAGTTACCACCACATGGCGAGAGTCAGTGGTCAACAGCTTCTCTTTTAATGAATAAAAAGATGCATCACTCCACTGTTAATAAAACAAAGATACAGATAATAATCTGTTTATCCTGAGAGTGTATAATAACCTAATGGCAAAGGAAATCAAATGAGAAAGGAAAAGAAGAACAGGTGGGGTTTTAGACTTGAGGGACCCTGTAGGAGGAAGGGATTGGGAAAGATAGAAAGAGGAGGAGGAGAAGGAGGAGGAGGAGGAGGAAAGGCAATTTGGGGCTCCTCTTTTGTCCGCGCTTATTTAGAGCCCCGTCGAAGCGGGGAGAAACAGCACATGGACCAAATCTGAACGGTTTAGCGTGGATTGAGGGTCTGGCTGGAAGCTGGAAGAGGAAAAAGAAAAAAAATATGTGGTAATCTTTTACACACTAGGCGAGCAAAAACCCAAAGGCAAAGCGAGGGAAGAAGTCTGTCCTTGACGGTATGGTGTCTTTTCTGAGCTGAGTCGTGTGGCTAGCTTAGCTTTAAATTGTAAAGAAATCTGAAACAAATAAAGCAGTGTGTGTGTTTCTGTCGGACTGCTAGGTTGTGTGTGTGAAATATTCCAGCTGTGATGAGAGATTTCTGTGGCTTTGAGGTGAAAATGCCTGAACACGAGCAGGACGCGGGGTTGACTCCTAAAGAGAGAACAATAGTAAACTCGGCGTTCAGACTCGACTGTTTAGACTTGAGCGGTGCTTTATTTTTCCTCCCCAGCATTTCAGTGCTTTATTACTGCCTGTACCGAAGAAGCTTGACTGATCTGAGGGGTATAAATATACATAAATGCGGATGCTTTGCTTTTGTGAGTTAATTTAAGTTAAGTGTTAAATGTCGGGCTGACTTGACTTGACTTGAGGCGACACGTTGCACGCCACATTTTCCTCCTAACGCAAGAAACATCTCCGAGAAGCTCCCAGTAATTTTTACTCTTTGCTTTCCAGAATATAATGGTTGAAGCATAGAAAGCTAGATTGTGAAATATTGTTTTGTGTGTGTGTGTGTGTGTGTGTGTGTTTGTTTGTAACAAGTTGAGCAAACATCATTTCATGAAGTAGCTTTCTGTATCAGTAGACTGATCCTGCTTCATCAGGTCTGTGTGTTCGGGCGAGTAAATACATTTTATTTTATGTTTTTTATTATATATTTTATTAAAACAGGATTCATTCATATATCCTTTGTAGCAAAGCTTTCGTTAGTGTTTCCCTCACCGGTGTGATGTACCTATCAAAGATATATTTAGGCTACATTGTGTGTGTGTGTGTGTGTGTGTGTGTGTGTTTTCTTCACAGTCTCAATAAGTCTTAGTCCATACAAGAAGCTGGTGTTTATTTAGGTTAACATTTGTAATTTGTCCAGAATGTTCTCTCGAGTTCTTTACTATTTACTGATGGAGGCTTCACGAATCGTTCCGAGGGAGTCGACTCTTATGAATCACGAGTCAAGTGCGTCAAAGCAGCATCTTTTTTTTTGTTTGTTTATAAAAAAAATTTTTTTACTTTTTAATCACTTTCATGGTTATATAGTAGATGTTATGGCATATATGGTCTCAATGATCTATTGCAAGTGATTCTGTTCCTACTAATAAAATGTTTGTATAGACTTATAAAGGAAATGTTAGTGTAAAATCTTGACCCTGTCTTACCTCAAGACTGAGTGGTCAAATCTCAATGTTGCATTATATTGCAGGATGGAGCTCTTTGGTAAAACAGGAGAAATCACAATTGTTTGAATCATGTTAGAATCAACTGAGTGAGTCATATTAGATACCCAGTGCCTTTGGACTTAACCTGAACTCATGGTGGTTATTTAGATACTTCATTATACAACATTTTCTACCTTATAGTGGGAATCGGTGGTCAACACGCTTCTCTTTTAATGAATAGAATAGTAACCATGGTCCTTATGAAAGGAATCGAGTTGGAGTGAGTCAGTTTGGAGAAGACGACTTTGGGCTCAGGAGTTAACTACTCTCCCAGATGCGTCTCGGTGCCGTCCTGTTCCTGCCGTGCTCGCTGACTCTAATGGTTGTCCTGCATGGGTTTTGCAGGACTTCTGTGTGGAATGTTGGAAATCATGGATGTTTGAAACAGTGCTGCTGTGTTCATCCCCTTGAGGAATTTGGGGAATTTGGATTTAGAGACGAGGCCTCGAATTCAGCCTTGAGCATGTCTGTTACATGATTGGGGATGATGTTAAAATTGTTTTTACTTATGTTTTGATGGTTGGCGAGTTGCTTGGTTTTCAGTTAGCTCTTAAAGTACATACTTTAAGCCTCTGGAGATCTGATTATCTGTATATGATTATCACACCTCTGTTGTTTCTACTTTTTATTTATTTATTTATTTTTTAATTGAGGGTTTTTTGGGGGGAAGCTGGATCAGTGTAATCAGGAATATGATTCCTAACGCTTGCTGCCAGTTATCTGCTGCATTATGTAACTACTGGGTCACTTTTGCCCTCCCAGACCTGATTGTCTTGATTCTTGTTCTAGGATCAGATTGATACCAGTTATTTGATGCAAGTATGCACAGCTGAGTAGGGTGTAACACTGGAAGAGTTGAAACAGGCTCAGGCTTCCACAGATATGTGGAATTACAGGGCACCAGCTGTGAGTTTTCATGTCACAACTGGTGCATTGTGCTGTGGTGCCAAGTAGATGCACCTTTCTGGTTTTATGTACAAATTGGCATAATTTGGTGTTTAGTGTTGGTGCAGGGCGCATGTAGTGTCGGAGCTCAGAATGCCTCTTTTTGTGAGGACACTGGGCCTCTCATAAAACTTCCTGCCAGGCATGCTGTGCAAGTTGTAATTTTACCATTCCAGCACACTATTTATATTGTTCAGGAGTTTAAAATAAACTCTGTGTGTGTGTATATATGTGTATGTGTATGTGTCTGTGTGTGTGTATGTGTATGTGTGTGTATATGTATATATATATATATATATATTACACACACATGAACTTGCAGCTTTACCTGTTTTTCACTCAGTCTAAACACAGTCCTTTTTTTGCCCCAGAATAATCATCCTGCATTGTACTAAGCTAGTCTTTACAGTCTGTCTGCCTGCCATGCACCTCTTCTGACACGCTGTTACATGCCTTGAGCGATGAAGATGTTCCTACCAGTAAAGTATTCTACATCCTGGCAAGAGTTGAAAGCTTGCAAGTGAAGGAACACAGCTAAAGGGTATTGCTGGGAAAAGGCTTAAGGATAGATTTGTTTGTGGTGGGTGGAGAGGGTGGACTTGGTCTGGTCTGGTGTTGGTTACACAAGCAGTTCAAATAGCCCCAGCCAGTGTTTGCTAAGGTTTTCAGTTGACTAGGTCATTCTGAGTGGCATGCAAGTCTAATCCACTGATCCCTGTGTTATCTTAAAACGTTTTACCTAAACTTTATAAGCTTGTTTGGTGAAGCTGGGGAAACAACTGGGGAATTTGCAGTTCTCATAGACCTGTTATTTCCTGTTCTTTACTTTGACCCCGTACATCAGCCGAGCTCTTTTCAGGTTGTCCGACATAGTCAGGCTGGCTATTTTGAACTTCTTTTAGTAGGTAGGTGCTAACCCACACTGTTCAAAAAGCCAATACCCGAGTCAAAGAGCTGTTTCACACCATGGTTTTACTACCCGTGAAGGAGTTTCTTCACAGGGTTTATATTTGAATGGGTTACTGATGCCCTGCATCTATTGCTGGGGAGGCTGTAGAGGAAAAAAGCACAATCTATACAAATTAGTGCAATATTATATAATATTTTTTCTAAATATTTGAAACCTAAAAAAAGACAATTATTTTTGCCAAAATTCAGCCAGTCATCAAAATGTAATGCATTCTCTCCCTTCCCATGTCCCTCCAAAGCCACAGGAAATCCAAAGCCTCTGTAATACAAATGCATGGCAAAAAACTTTACACCATTCCTCAACAGGAATATCTTGAAACGTGCCCCTCAACCTTTTGACAGTATTGTAGTGGCTCCATCTAGTGGCTTGATACTTCTGATACCAGAAGTACTTGTCATTTAGTGATTTTTAACTTATGACTTGTTGCATGACTAATTTAATATGCATGTTTTGTTTTTTTACTTGTAGCAAATTTTTGTAAAGTTTATGAATTTTTAAAACCCAGTCCTAGGATACACACTTGCCTTTCTCAAAATGAACTGGGAAGTCTGTGGTCTTAATGGAAGATTTGAATGAGAGAGGAAACTCTGGACTGTGTAACATGTCCCTAAAGATACCAAGAAACCAAGCTAGTTTATGTCTATCTGCTGCTATGAACGAGTCCTAATTCTTAATTTTTCTTGAACAGAACTGACCAGCGTGCTGTAGCAGCAGCATCATGAGTTGGAGTTTCCTGACACGTCTTCTGGAGGAGATCTCCAACCATTCGACGTTTGTGGGTAAGCTGTGGCTTACACTGCTGATTGTCTTTCGGATCGTATTGACCGTGGTGGGTGGCGAGTCAATATACTATGATGAACAGAGCAAGTTTGTATGCAATACACATCAACCTGGTTGCGAAAATGTGTGCTACGATGCCTTTGCACCGCTCTCGCACGTAAGGTTCTGGGTTTTCCAGATCATAATGATCACCACTCCCACCATTATGTACCTTGGCTTTGCCATGCACAAGATCGCCCGCATGGAGGACGACGACTACGGGTCACGTGGTGGGCGCAAACGCATGCCTCTGGTAAAACGCAGTGCAAACCGTGACTACGAGGAGGCCGAGGACAATGGCGAGGAGGACCCCATGATCTCTGAGGAGATCGAGCCGGAAAAGGAAAAAGACAAGGAGAAGGAAGCGCGGAAGAAACACGATGGAAGGAGACGGATCAAGCGTGATGGCCTGATGAAGGTGTACGTATTTCAGCTTCTCACACGTGTGGCTTTTGAGGTTGCCTTTCTGTTCGGCCAGTATGTTCTGTACGGGTTTGAGGTTGCACCATCGTACATATGCACACGTAGCCCGTGCCCACACACTGTGGATTGCTTTGTGTCGCGTCCCACCGAGAAGACCATCTTCCTGCTCATTATGTATTCCGTGAGTGCCCTTTGCCTGCTGCTCACCGTGCTCGAGATCTTGCACCTGGGCTTCAGCGGCATCCGTGACGCATTTCACAGTCGTGCACGCCGCCAACACCACCATCAACTAACCACGACCAACCAGAGGAACATGGTCTGCTCGCATCACATGCCCTCAGCACCCCCTGGCTACCACACAGCCCTGAAGAAGGATTCCGGCAAGGCGGGTGCAAGGGGCGAATACAACCTAGGTGACTCGGGCCGTGAGTCTCTGGGCGACGAGACATCCTCGCGAGAGCTGGACCGTCTGCGACGCCACCTGAAGCTAGCTCAGCAGCACCTGGACCTGGCGTACCAGACTGAGGAGGGGAGTCCTGTGCGAAGCAGCAGCCCCGAGTCCAACGGCACAGCCGCCGAGCAGAACCGCCTCAACTTTGAGAAACAGGAGAAGCAATCCAGTTCCTGTGAGAAAGGTAAACCTGTGTAGAAAATAGGTTTCTAAGACAGAAATCCATGTTCTTAATTTTATTGGCTGATATCCTGAATGATAATGTGGGAAATTGGATGAAGACTAAAAGTGATCTAACGGTACACATTTTAGATGCAAATAAATAAAAGTAAATTGAAAATGTAGGATACCATATAGATAATTATGTAGGGATTAAACAGCATTAAGGAAGCAATCATATATTTTAGTTGCTTTTTAACAGTTGCTTAAACGTGGCTACACTAGTAACTAGTTACGTGGTGCTACAAACCAAACCTTGTGAAATAGGATTCCTTGTGTTATAAGAATCCTATTTATTCTGAAATGGTTTACCTGAATAAAAATGGAGTATATAAGCATTAAATATAGCAGTGAATGTGGAGCCTGAATGAACTACTGCCAGTGATACAACTATGCCATTGACCAGTGGTGTCCAATCTCATCCACAAAGGGCCACTGTGGGTACAGGTTTTCTTTCCAACCACGCAGAAGCCACACGCTACTGAGAGTCAAGATCCACTGATTAAAAACAGATGGACTGGTGTGGTTCATGCTTGACTGGAAGGACAACCAGCACCCACACTGGCCCTTTGTGGATAAGTTTAGACACTTATGCCATAGACAAAATTCTAATTGTTGGTATGTTAAAAAACATAATCATTTGTGTTTCAAGAGTTTGTTTATTAATTATAGAAGGGAGGGTATCAAGATCCAGTCTATATCGTAGCACAACAAAGTCATTATCATCAGGCAATCAAATGAATCGGGTAAAACCTTACATTGTCCACATACACATCTTTTCTCTCTTTTAGGAATCAGAGCCTGAGTCTTTCCAACCCGAAACAGCGTTAAGGAAGGGCTACTATGAAAATGGACATCTTGAGTGTGTATAAGATTATTCCTAAGGCAACGCGACACTGTGAGCACGCTGCTGAACAGTAAGAACAACCTGTGCAGTATTACAGCACAACACGGCGAGACTATCTCAGCAACCAGCGATACTCGAGGAGCCGTCTATCTAACATTCCAAAGTACCCAAGGGCAAATAAAACCTTTTTCTTTCTGTAGCTGACTGAGCAGTGTTTGTTTGTGTGTCCTAGGAAAAGATCTTGCTTTACACGCTCCTTAAGAAGTGCCATAAATGTACATCTCAAAAATGCCTTAATTATTATTATTATTTTTTTTTTTTTTAAACTGGAGTTTACATATTTTGTCGTCATTCCAAAAAGCAATGGATGAGCCAGTGTTACTAGACACTATACTTTTCGGATAGGTTAGGTACATTTTATAGGACGAAAATGGGTTTTGTGTTTAAGTAGTGATCTGTAATTAATAGTTGCATGTACGTGAACCAGTGTCGGCAAAGGGCTTGTTATTGTCAGAGGTAGAACTTTGTTACTCGGTTAGTTTTGATTTGTAAAGTTAAGATGGGGAAGGTTGATTCTTCCTGTAGGATAAATCAAGGACCTGTGAGTGAAGTTCATCTGGTCGCAGATCAGGTTTATAGACTCGACTCTAATTAGGCTTATAGTACCTGTCAAAAGTTTTGACCCACCCAGCCCCAGAATCATTCTTTTTACTTTTACTACTAATAATAGTGAATGCACCAAAACCGCTGGCTACCTCATACGGGAAAAAGCAACAACAACAAAAAAGCAATGAACAAACTTTGTATATAACTTTTTTTTTTTTTTTTTTTTTTTTTTTTTTTTTTTTTTTTTTTTTTAAATTTGTTCAAAGTAGCCTTGATAACAGCTTTGCTTAGCAGCTTCGTTAGATGCTGCTTTTCCTAAGCACTAAATAAATAAATAAAAAACCCTTTGAGGCATTTCAGATTCATTTAAAGATTCGCACATGGACGTGAACATAATTTATTTGTATTTACTTAAAAGCACATCCAAAACAGAAGCTTTATGATCATGAGGAATGGGGATGTCCAAGCTTTTGACTGGTAAGAAAGTACATCTGGGAGAAATTTAGACTGCTTGCCTGTAGAATCCAAGTGGTCTTAATCAATAGGCAATAAGACTGACCTAAGATCAGCGTTGTTTTAGTCATGCTTTGTATTACACATCTAAGTGGCTTTGGTTTCCACTGCTTTAAATTTGAACATCTGTTTCATCTGTATTTAAAAAAAAAAAAAAAAAAAAGTGATGTTGCACAACAAACCCCAGTTCCAAAGTTCTTTTGGTGGTTTGTGTATATTGGGCTCCACATTCCACATTAACTTTAATATGTAGCCTGTACTTGGGACGCAGTGTCATCAGTGATGTGGGTTTGTCCTTTGGGAGAAATGCGTCTCTGCATGTTATAAACTGGAAACTAGTGATCACTGTGCTGAAGCGCAGTCTCAGTGTTGGCGTCTCAGCTTTGCTGTTCTGGCACATTAAAGCCACTTTTGTCTTTTTAATGCCTTTTTTTTGTCTGAATAATCACAACAATGAAAAACCTGGAAAATGCTTGAATACTTGTGAATCCTATTTGTCGACCTGCAAGGAAGCTTTTGATAGTTCTCTTTTCCACCTCGTGTGTGATGTGTATATGACGATTTTGTTGAATGCCTCTTTCTTTGCATGAAGACGGCAAGGCTTCAGTGCCATCCACAAAGTTCTGTATTAGTTTTTTTTTTTTTAAATATGAATATTTTGAATATTTTGCTTATTATTGTATTCAGTGTGGTTTTTTTTTTTTTTTTTTTTTTTTTTTTTTTTTTTTTTTTTTTTTGGCTTGATGTAGATCCGTCTGGCCATTCTGTTTTGAGTCTCGTGTTTAGTCTGAAAATTGTAACTAGCAAGTCCTGAGCAAGGTGTTTCTTGTTTTCTTTGTTTAATTTGTTATAAGTGTATTGTATTTCTGAACAATCATTTTCTTTTTTACTTTTATTTAAAATGAGTCAGACTGGTCCAAATGCATTTACATTTTCATATTCACAACGGTTCATGATTTTGTGCAAAACTAAGATGATCTAATGGAAATGATCCAATTCTTGGTAAATGTGCCGTACTGACTGGAGTTGATCTGGTCTAGTCTCAAAGAGATTGGATTCGCAAATGTACTCAAATCTAAGAATAGCTCCATGTTCATAAACATCACCTAGAGAGATGTCCTGGGCTCCCCCATTTGGCTTGGCTTTTTTTTTTCTTTTTTCTTTTTTTTTATTTGAGCATTAGGTTTGAGTTATAGTCATCTCAAATGTGTGGGGTTTTTTTTTTTTTTTTTTTTTAATAAACTTTATACTCTGACTTTTATACCTTTTTGTACCTTTTGTACCAATAGTATTTTTGTGCAAGTTAAATATTGAATAAAGCTTTTGGAAATTAAAAGCCACCATTTGCACTGACGCATCATTGATAGGCAATATTCTACTGTTCAACAGAATCTGTATGTGTCCATTGTAAATATTTGAACAATTTTAGGAATATTTTCTACTTGGAAGCTATTAAGGCATTCCTCCCAGTGATGAACAGAAGAAATGGACTACCACAGACCAATAGCCAGTTGCATGTGCATGTAGTTCAGCTTGTACAGTAATTGTGTTGGAGAGAGCCTGCACCAAATAGTCATGCAGTCATGCACAAATAAAGCTTTTAGTGTTGCTGTTTTGTGCAAGACATTTTTCCATTCAAAAGGCACGCAGTTATTTCATAATAAATAATTGATATAAAATAATTGTGATTATTTGAGGTATAAAAGGTGTGTTTATCAACTTCTAACAGCCCTTTTGAATTTATTAGAAATGTATTTGAAATGTTGTGCATTTCAATCCAATATGCTGTGCCTGTCCCATACTATCCTGATTTGACTTAAATTGGTCATTAAAAGGCACCTAGACACAGTATGATATTTTTTTTTTATCTTTACTGGAAAAGTGTTCAGAGATGGGGTTCCACTAAGCTTGAGAAGTCATTATATAAGTCACTATATGTCCAAAGAGTATGTGCTTGGGGCGACATGGTGGCTCGGTGGGTAGCACTGTCGCCTAACAGCAAGAAAGTCCCAGGTTTGATCCCTGGGTGGGGCGGTCTGGGTCCTGTCTGTGTGGGTTTACTCCGGGTACTCTGGTTTCCTCCCGCAGTCTAAAGACATGCATGTAAATGTTTGGTTGATTGATCTCTAAAGTGGCCCTAGTGTGTGTGTGTGTGTGCGCCCTACGATGGATTGGTGCCCTGTCTAGGGTTGGTTCCTGCCCTTGCGCTCAGTTGCCGGCTGGGCACCGGATCCCCTGTGACCCCGTAACTGGGAATAAGCGGTACAGCAAATGACTGACTGACTGACTGATCTCTAAAATGGCCCTAGTGTGTGTGTGTGTGCCCTACGATGGATTGGCGCCTTGTCTAGGGTCATTCCTGCCATGCGGTCTAAGCTGCCGGCTAGGCACCAGCTCTCCCATGACCCTGCAATAGGAATAAGCAGTTAAGATAATGAGATGAAAGTATGTTCTTGTTGCATCCTGTTCATGCCTTGAGTCCTTAGAGCGTACTTCTTATTGATTATTGATCACCAGTTGAAGAGGAAAATAATTCTCGTGTGCTATCTATAGTGTGATTTAGGTACGAACTGATGCTACACACTAATATTTTCCAAAATGTTTTCTATTAGATATATTTAGCCCTTATAGCACTCCATGCCCATAACCTCTTTTTTAACTTGTAATAAAAATAGATTTATTCTACCATATCAGAATTCATATTCAGGTACAGCTGCCTGATATGGCATTCTATTATGTTGTCGCCTACTGAAAAACCAAACCAAGATTTGCAAAAAAAAAATTTCTTTTTCAATAGGTAACACACACACACACTCAAATTTGTCGCTGTATTCCCTTTGTCTCCTCCCTCCTTTAAAAATTAAACTACACCCTTGTTTACATATCCTGTTTATGATACCCTGAGATACCCAAAGAACTACAGGATGTAATGTTTCTGGATTAATCTGGAATTCCATATTTTCCAACCTAAAAATGTGACCCACATGAATTATACAGGAGGGGTGTATGTGATGTTTATTGATCTGCTACATTTATAGGCTGAAATGTGTGATTGTTCTTTCCTTTCAAATTATCCATGAGGATATTTGTCTACATTGAGCTCAAGGTCCACATGGCCATTTCCACACCTGCTGCGTACCCCAGTCACACTTTTGTTCACATTTGTTTGGCACTTGGCACAATACACAGCTCCATTCACTTCTATTCAAAACCAGAGAGTGTCCGCTTAGGCTTTTAATAAGCGTGTTTTGAAATGCCCATAAATCCACCAATTCCTGCTCAGTCTGCACATTTTCAGCATCAAAACATCGATGAGTCCCATGAATCGTGTCGTTCCTGATACATGAAATGGTAAACATTTTCCTAATTTTGAGTGTTTGTTTAACTACACTATGTGGACTAAATTATTGGGACACCTACACAATATATTCATTCAGAAGAGCATTTGTGAGGTTAGACATGTAGTCACTCTTCTAGTTCATCTTGAGGGTGATGGGTCACTCACCCAACCATGCCTTTATGGACCTTGCTTTTTACACTGAGGCACAGTCATGCTGGAACAGAAAAGAGCCTTCCCAAAGCAGGAAGCATATAAATGTCTTGGAATGCTGAAGCATTAAGATTTCCCTTCACTGGAACTAAGGGGCCTTGGCCAATTGCTGAAAAACAACCCCCACAGCATTACCCCTCCCCCACCAAACTTTATAGTTGGCACAATGCAGTCAAGCAGGTAACGTTCTCCTGGCATTCACCAAACCCAGACTCAGTCATCAGGCTGCCAAATAAAGAACTGTGATTCATCACTGCACAGAACACATTTCCACTGCTCCAGAGTCCACTGGTGCCAAGTTTTACGCCATTCAATCCAACACTTGGCATTGGATTTGGTGATGTTTACATGGCCTGCTACTTTGTGGCTAAGTTGCTTTGGTTCCAAAATGCTTCCACTTTTCAATAATACCACTCACAGTTGACTTGTTACAATGGTGGCATCCTGTTATAGTACCAAACCTGAGTTCAGTGAGCTCTTTAGAACAACACACTCTTTCACAAATGTTTGTAAAGGCATGGCATGGCTAGGTGCTTTCATATTTTTATATACCCGTGGCAATAGGACTCAACGAAACACCTGAATTCAAGGATTAAGAGGTGTGTCCCAATACTTTTCTCCATATAGTGTATATTGGGGCAGTCATGGTCTGGTGGTTAGGGTGTCTGCCCCGGGTTCGATTCCCGTGACTGACATGACTTGGCTGAAGTGCCCTTGAGCAAGGCACCTAACCCCCATTGGCTCCCCGGGCGCTGTGGCTAGG
>JANCOA010000053.1:15006393-15019037 GCA_024363135.1 Leptodoras oyakawai | reverse complement strand
GGCCCTACACCATACTAATAAATTATTGTGGTCTAAAATGACAGGTGTTTCAGTTTCATTGTCTAACCCCTGTATCTGAATTCTTTATTCTCTGATACATTTGTTTTCTTAACTACATCTCAAATGTCCCAATAACCCAAAAAATTTTTTTTTATTGCATTCATTCATCTCATTCAGTAACCACTTTTACACCAATATAGCAAATTTAGGGTTTGCGTTTGTAGGTGTGTTGCCTTTCGTGCTAGAGCCCCCTGAAGTAGGGTAGGCTTAAAGCAATTTTTGGGCAATAGTTTGAAAACCATTTTTTCTAAAATGATTAACTTAACTTTGTTTAACTTGGCATGTTCCTAGGAGGTGCATTACCCTAGTACTTTATGATTCATTTTTGGAGTATAGCCACCTAATGAACAATGTTTAACACAAAGATTGAGCAATTCCATAGCCAATATCTTGTAATGTACAGGTTCAAACTTAAAAGAATTTCACACCCTCCATCATACATTCTGCAGATGCACACCAAATGTCATATCCAGCCACAGATGGTGCTGCAACAGAAATAACAACAGAAATTACTGCTAGAAATGCTTAAGCAACAATTTTGAAAATTGGTATTTCACTTTCAATCTTGCTCTTTCTCTGACTTTTAAACATCTGTGGTACATTTAGTTTACATAATTCCTGTAGTTGAATCAATATGTTGAATTATTACTTCATTTTTAATATTGATTTGGGCAAAATTTCTAAGCGATTAAATATTTTTATACATTAGCGTATTCTACATTGTACTGTGACCCTGACCAGGATAAAGTAGTTACAACGAATGAAGGTTCTAAATAGCTTTTTTCTTTTTTTGTCCATCTTTCATCATCAGTTTATTCATCTTTAGTAGTTGGTTTATCCTAGTCATGGTCACACTGAGAACACTGAGAGTGAGGTGGGTGGTTGCAGGGCAGCATGCACAGTCATACCTAAGAGTGATAAATTCACTTTCTGGCATGTTTCTGGACGGTCAGAGGAAACCCAGGTTTCCACACAGAGATGCTTACCCAAGCTTAGCATAGTACTGTGTACCCTATGATACAGCAAACCTACCTTCTGCTCCACCTTGTAACCCCGTTGTAATCAACACAGGCTGCAATTTTGAAACACTTTGCAAAAGTGTTCCTAAATATTATCATGCTATGAAGATTTACCCTCTGGCAGCATCCAGCTTTGACCAGTAAAGCACATGGAGAACTGAAATATTTTCAGACTTGTGGATTACACTGCAGTGTTATATAACAAATGCAGCCTAATTTGATCAATCTCTACTGAAAAAATGCTCCCACAATAAAACTTAGAACAGACTGCTTCATAAAGTGAAATGCAAATACAATTATATTACAACCTCTTTGTGGAGGTAGAGGCTTTCCTTGCTCCAGGAAAAAAGAGACTTTTTATTGGGCTGTTGTCATGAATATAAATATATTCACACAAAAGCACTTTGTTGCATATCGACTTTAGGCCAAATTTCTGTTTATTGGAGTTTGTTTTGTGCATTTTCCCTAAATACCAGATCTTCTTCTCTTCTCTCGTTTTTAAGCCCTCAGCCAAGGCATGCAATAGATTGAATTCATTTCTGACACGTGTTTGGATAGATGTTCTCAGATGGTACATGGTACAAATCCAAAGACGGTGCAGATCAGAAAGCTGTGAGGCTTAAAACTCTTTTAGCTGAACTCCAGGAACTGATTATGGAAGATTTTCTGTACTGACAGCCTCTGTCCTTCCATCATTATGCAGTTAGGGAAAAACTCAATCTCTTAAGCTTGCAATAACCTGTGCAAAGACATAAATGTGATTGAATAAAAAAAGATTCTTGAGGTCCTTAGCACACAGTCTGAGGGTTATTGTTACTGAGTTGCAGCTTTTATCTTTTATTCTACTCCCTGCTGGGCATTTTTAGTCAGGATGGATCACAGCACTTTGTATATCATATTCCCAGAGTGAAAATCAAACCTGCATTGAAAAATGTTTATACAATTATGTCTAGTCTAATTTCAGAACCCTAAATTACAAACATTGTATGAGGTATTTGATTCAAACTACTACTTTGATGCAGCAACTGTGAACATAAAATCACCTCATTAATTTGACTCTCGGATTTGACTGATCTGATAAATCTAAGCACATATAATTGTTATGCACAGGGAATAGAAGGGACGACGGAGATGCAGAACAAAAGGCACTTTAATTACACAATTTTTGGTGAATGGAACAATAGCCTGGAGTGAGGATACTAAATCACGGAGGTGCAGAGCGTGGAAGAGCTGAGGTGCGGTGCTTGAGCACAGGAGCTTGGAGGTCTTGGGAGACGAGAGGCAGGGTGGCGTCCGGAGAAGCGGGCGTTGTGAAGATTCTGCCGGGAGATGACGCACGGAGGCGTGGCGTGTGGAAGCGCTGAAATGAGACGAGTGGCAGGGTGACATCCAGAGACGCGGGCGTCGCGAAGATCCTGCCGGGAGATGAAGCACGGAGGCGTGGCACGTGGGAGCGCCAAAGCACGGTGCTCGGGGATCTCCAATCCAGTCCTATCCAGTCAATACTTCCCGCCCGAGTCCGGAAGAGACGACCTATAAATAGGGACGGGAACCAGAAGTAGGCGGGAACAGAGAGACGGGAAATGGAAGTGGCCATGGTGGCCCTGTGCTAAAATAAAACAACAAAAAATCAGGTGTTCTCCCATCAGTCTGAACTTATTAATAAGAAAATATGAAAATATCATTTTTTTTGTAAATTTATTAAAAAGTAAAAAACAAAATTTCTCATGAGCAAAAGTATTGAGACCCTTGGTTGCGACACTTGAAATTTAGCTCTGGGGACCTCTTGATCATCTTTGAGATGTACACCTTGATTGGAGTCCACCTATGGTAAATTCAGTTGACTGGACATGATTTGGAAATACACACTCCTGTCTATATAAGGTCTGACAGCTGACAATGCATATTAGAGCAAAAAGCAAGCCATGAGTAGGAAAGAACTGCCTGTAGAGCTCAGAGACAGGATTGTGTGGAGGCACAGATCTGGAGAAGGATACAAAAATTCTGCTGCAATGAAAGAGCTGGTCTAGAGCTGGCTGTCTGACCAAACTAAAGAATCAGTGGAGAAAGGCTTTGATAAGAGAAGTGACCAAGAATACATTGGTCATTCTAGCTGGGCTCCAAAGATCCTGTGTGTAGATAGGATAAATGTTCACAAGGACCAACCATCACTACAGCACTCTACCAGTCTGGGCTTTATGGCAGAGTGTCCAAAAGACACATGAAGCCCACCTGGAATTTGCAGAAAAAGCACCTACTCTCATACTGTGAGAAACAAGATTCTCTGGTCTGATGAAACCAAGATTGAATGTTCTGCCCATCTCATGTCTGGAGGAAACATCATCATCATGCTGTGGGGGTGTTTTTCAGTGACTGTGACAGGGAGATTGGTCAGGGTTGAGGGAAAGCTAAATAGAACAAAGTATAGGGATATTCTTAATGAAAACATGATCCAGAGATGATCCAGAGATTTTGGGACCTCAGGCTAAGCTGAAGGTTTACCTTCCAACAAGACAATGACTGTAATCCCACAGCCAAGACAACACAGGAGTGGCTTAGGGATAACTCTGTTATGTCCTTGAGTGGTCCAGGCAAAACCCTGTAGCTGTGGAAGATAGTTTCATGTCAAAGGGCTACACCATGGCAAGACTGAGCACAGCAACAAGACACAAGGTTGTTACACTGCATCAGCAAGGGCTCTCCCAGTCAAAGATTTCAAAGCAGACTGGGGCTTCAAGATGTACTGTACAATCTCTTTTCAAGAAGCACGGAGAAATGGGAAACACTGAGGATCGTAGACACAGTGGTCAGCCAAGGAAACTTAATGCAGCAGATGATAAACACATCAAGCTTATTGCCCTTCAAAATCAGAACATGTCCAGCAGCACCATCAGCTCAGAACTGGCAGAAACCAGTGGGACCCAGGTACACCCACTGTCTGGAGAAGTCTGGCCAGAAGTGGTCTTCATGGAAGAGTTCAACCAAAGAGCTGGAGAGCAGTACAATAATGCATGTCTGCAGGCAACTGTGAAGAATGGTGGAGGTTCATTGCAAGTTTGGGGCTGCATTTCTTCAAATGGAGTTGGAGATTTGTTCATGCAATACCATTAGGAAGGCATATAATTGGCCCCAAATACAGCAGGACAACCCCAATTACACAGCAAATGTCATTAAGAACCATCTTCAGCATCAAGAAGAACAAGAAGTCCTTGAAGTGATGGTATGGCCCCCACAGAGCAGGAAGTCTACATCCACAGAAGAGCTGTAGTTAGTTCTCCAAGATGTTTGGAACAACCTACCAGCCAGGTTCCTTCAAAAACTATGTGCAAGTGTACCTAGAAAAATTGATGCTATTTTGAAGGCAAACTGTGGTCATACCAAATATTCGTTTGATTTAGACTTCTCTTCTGTATATTCAATGCATTTTGTTACTTGATGAAAATAAACTATTAAGACTTTCATGTTTGGAAGCATTCTTAGTTTACAGCATTTTTACAGCCTAAAAACCTTTGCACAGTACTGTATATTATATATATTGTGCTTGCTGCAGAAGCAGAGAGGATGGTGTGAGATGGCAGAGAGATGGCAGCTGTGGGGTTATTGAGCCTTCTAACAGCCCATGGGCTGCTCCACTGGTTCTGGTGAAAATTAAAACCATCACCTGAATACAGTCCCCGTATTGATAAAGCACTAGAGTTAAAGTGAAAGTGAAGTATTTACCTGCTGTGCTCGCACACAGAGTAATTTGTCCTTTGCATTAAAATCATCCGTGCAGTGAAACACACATACACAGACAAGCGAGTTGAGCACACTGGCCCAGAGCAGTGAGCATCCCCCGTTCATGGTGCCTGTGGAGCAGTTGTTCAATGGCACTTCTGTCATGTCATGTTGGTTGTGGGGATCAAACTGCAGACCTTCCAGTCACAAGTTCCTTAGATCCTTAACCACAAGCCTATGGCTGACCCCTTACTGGTTAGTCATGGTTTAGCTTGTTAGATTTAAGTAGCAGGTACTGGCAAGCAGCATTATTTCCTGAGGTGAAAGAGAACACAGCAGTTATGCTGGGCACCAGGCTATGGAACTTTACCGTAAAGCCATTGAGCCTTTTTAACGCTCCAGCAACTTTTTTTGCACTGCTGGTTCAGGGTTCTGGAGGAGCTGCACAGAGACCAAGGCCAAAACTTCTTATCAGCTGTCATGAGCAGGGTCTGCCAGCACCCTGGGCATCAACAAGACCTGGACGATGCCCCTTCACTCATAGAGTAATTGACTGGTAATGCAGTTTGAGCACATGCTCACTACTCAGCTGCCGATACTTGCCGACCAATCTCCCCTGCACCCTTGTGCTTCACCCCCAGCACAGCTCATGTTTGGGAGGTAGCTGCGCACACCCACAGAGATCATGTTTGGTGTGCTGCCTGGAGCCCAAGAAGGGGACCTGTCTACCATGAAATATGCCTAGGAGTTATGGCAACACCTGCTCACTGTCCAGCAGTGACTTTTTTAATGCTGGTGCTGTGATGAAGTCTGCCTTCTGTACAGCAGATTGGCAATTCCAGGCAATGTGTTGAAAGTGGAGGGTAGGTGAGAAGCAGTGATGCTTGCATTGAGGGCAGTTGTGTGAAATGCAAACAGGAATTGAGAAACACATGATGTATGCAAAGAGAAATTAATAATAAATGTGACGTACAAGAAAGTAGTACTTAACCAAGATGAATGGTAATGGTTTCTATGTTGACTGAAGAGTAGAAGTGGAAGACAATGGTGGCTAATTAACAGCGGAATGCCAGTTTAAATCAACAATTCACACTTCAATTATCCAATGGAATTTTTATGTCATAGTTTACTGAAAGCCATTAATACTAATTCAACTTTGCATCCATTTGATCTTTCTAAAATATGGAAAATATGGAAAAATTAAATTAATGCTTCTGCATACAAATGGATAAGTTAAGGCCAGTCCAAGAGCAGAAATTACGGTTAAAGTTCAAGATATTTCCCATACATACCTAAGCACCTTGCATAATGTGTGGAAAATGAATTTATTATATAAATGTGTTATTTTGGTCTTTACTCCAAGTTACATTAACAGCCTAGTACAATTCATCTATCACCGGAAAGCTTATTTCCTAAATGTAATGTAGTCCCTGTCTTGACCTTTCCTTAGATGAAGTTAGGATAAATTTTGAAACTTAAATAGGCTGTTGTCTTAAAATGCAGTCATTTTTCTTGGCCTTTAAAGGAGGCACATCCATTTCACTTTATACACGAATTCATAAGATTTAAGTAACTGTGAATGAGATGATATTAGGTGATTATCATCTCAATTATATGCAAGTCTGATCATTTGTGTACTTCACTGCAAATAAACAAAAGCAAGATATAATAATCTACACTATTCCCTTATGATAATACATTTTGATACAATGCAGCATTCCTGTATTGCTAAATACTTTTGAACTGATATGATGAAGGCAAAGAAATCAAGCTTTTATGATATGGAAGAAAGTCATTTTCAGTTTGATCACTTTACCTCTCTTTTTTCCACTCTTTTTTGTTGAAGTGAGTTGTTTCCTCTGCTCCTGCTGGGCTGTGTGTCCATCATGTGTAGGCACTTCCTTATGCAAGGTGAGCGGAGTGTGTTACACAGCAGAAGGGTCTCCTTAAGACTTCATGATTTGCCTGCTAATAAAGCCGTCTGATCTCCAAGGAAGTGATCTCAATTCACAGCAGAAGATGTCACTGTCAAAACTCATCATACTTCATGTTATTTTTCCATCTCAGTGAATATAATGATGTAGACATAGATAGATCCTTTGAGTGCGGTACTCAGTTTGGCAGGCACTCGATATCTTTCTTTTAGGCCCAAGAAGGTCTAAGAAGGGGAGGGAACATTTTTTTTGCTTTCATCAGCACGGACAGGCGTCTCTGAAACCAAAACATGGGAATGGGATAGATAGGCATCATCGAAAAAATTTCAAAAACTGCAAAACTATTCCTTTTCTAATGGGTAAGATTCAGACCAGGCCAAATCAGAAATAAGCAATAACCAAGGAGCCTCTGCTAAATAACTCTCACAGAGCTGAAAACTGATCGAGAAATGAAGGGTGACCCACATCTAGATGAGACAGCATGGAGAGCTAAAGAGCCATAGTTAATCCACAGCAAAAAGCCCTGCTTGAGAAACAAATTCTGTTATAAATAGTCATTATCAAGGTGACAAAGAAAAAGAGTGTGCATTTAACTACATATCATTAGTCCAACTTAATATTTAGTCATTCATCTTAAAGCATGTTATTTAGTAGCTACCAGTTATTTAGGAAATAGAGTGAAACTAATAGGAAAATGTATGTGGCTGGGGATTTTAAGGTGTTCAACATTCATTATTAACAGGAAATACTTTGCCCAAAAAAAAAGAAAAGAAAAAATCCCATGCCTCATTAAGGCTTTAATACCTCATTATTGTAACACATACAGACCATTTCCTATTAATTCTGTTGTAGTTACTGAATAATTCATACTAGTTACTGAATAATATGCTTTAAGATGCTTAACTGAATAATAAACCTGAACTGTCAGGCATTAAAGGTGGTGTAAGTGATTCAATTCCATTGTATTTGTATATTTTAATAGCCTACATCGCCACAAATCAGCTTTATAGAAATCTGGATACACATTTAGACAATACTGAAAAAAAGGAAAGCTCCATTAGACAAATCTTTAAGAGGAACCAGACTCAAAAGGCAACCTGTCCTCTTTTGTTTAACACCAGATAATCAGATTCTAAATGGTTATATTGTAGAGTTGTAGAAGAGTAAATCAAAAACTGTTGAAAGGAAGTTTGTTATGGGCATATTATGAATAAGAGGACATTCTTTATGAATAGAGCAGCAGTTCATAGGGTCTCGAATATCCATCAAAAGATGAGACCTGAGACTTGCTTTTTGGAAGTGCAAACCATCAGGGTATCCGTGTGGGAACATCCTCAACAACAGAGAGTGAGTCATGAGTGCAGAAAGCTCCAGATGAAGAAGCAGGAGAAGCAGAGAACCAGGATGAATCAGGCAGGCAAAATTTTTCTCATATGTTGTAAGCTTTAATAAAAATATCTACTCAGAAATAAAATTGCCTGGACCAGGCTATGTGAAAGGGAAGAAAATAAATGATATGTGGCATGGGGGTGCATCAGTGCCAATGGCATGAATGATCTCCATAGATTTGAAGATACCATTGATGCAGAGAATTATCTTGGTATTTTGGAGAGACATATGTTGCTGTCTTTTTCCAGGAAATATATTTCAACAGGACAATGCTAGGCCTCATTCAGCATGAGTTACTACAGGGTGACTTCATAGACATAGGGTGTGTTTGGTTGACTGGCTGCCTGCAGTACAGATCTGTCTCCTATTGACAATGTATGGTGCAGCATGAAGAGAGAATCAAACAAAGACAACCATGAATTTAACCCAGAACAATGCTGAGCAGCTCAAGTTTTCTCTCTCAAGTTACAGCAAAAATGGGGACAAATTCCACTAGCAAAAATGCAACAATTTGTATCAATTCCCAAATGATTAAAAAGTATAATTAAGAAAAGCTGACCCAGTAGTAAACATGTATCTGTATCTTTTCTTGAGTGTGTTGCAGCCATAAATTTCTATATTTATGATGTTCAGCTGTGCACAATTTCAAGATCATTTGTAATTTATAGAGTTCAAATGGGAGAGTGGTGTACACATTTTTAAGCATACATTCATTTTCTCAGAAACACACATAAGCATTCTTCAGAAATGATCTTGCCGGATAGTTCTACATAATTTCTTTATAAATGAGATCGCTGGTCCATTTTGATGTATTTGCACATACAATTCCTGCTGATTCTTCAGGTGCACTTTCATGCTCTAAATCTCCCAATCGACCATATTCCAAAGGTGTTGTATTGGATTCAGACCCAGTAAAGAAGACTGAAACCAGAATGAGATGATTTTACTGTGACATGGTGCATTAGAAGATGGGTATATTGTGGTGATGAAGGGATACACATGGTCAGCAGCAATACTCAAATAAACTGTGGCATTCAAACAATATTTGATTGGTATTAACAGGCCTAAAGTGTGCCAAGAAAACATTCCCCACACCATTACACCACCTCCACCAGCCTAGACAGCTGCTACATGGCAGGTTTGGTCTATGCATTCATGCTGTTGCCCCAAACAATCTGGCCATTTTCCAGGCATTTCCATCTGCAGAACAGCATTTTCGGAGATCAGCAGTTATAGAAATATTTAAACCAGCCTGCCTGGCATTAACAATCATGCCACAGTCAAAATTACAGAGATTACCTTTTTTTCCCTATGCTGATGGTTCATGTGAACCCTAAGCTGCTGGCCCATACATGCAGGATTTTATGCACTGCACTGCACTGCTGTCACACAACTGGCTGATTATATAATTGCATGAATTACAAGGTGTCCAGGTGCTCCCATTAAACTGCTCAGTGAGTATAAGTCCATATAATGCTGTGTTAAGCAATATGTTTGAAGAGATAAAGGAGACCTTTTTCACTCTTGAAACAGCTTCATCCACAAAGCTGGAAGAGCAATTCAAATGTTTGTCAGCAATATAGATTTTTAGATATATGTTTTTATTTTGTCTGAAAATTAAGGCATTACTTTAATGATCTGCTGTTTTGGCTTCTGTGTATAGTGGATGTGGTATGTGCTATTTGAAGTGAAAAATTCATAAACAGTTTGTGAATAATCAGCAATTGCCTTTTAATCTGCAAAGAAGGAAGTAGATTCGTCCAAAATGTGTCTAAAAAAAATCTCATGAATATACCATCTATTCAGTGCATGACTGTTTACTAGTGAGGCAATTTACTCGTCACCATCACTGCTGTCTATATGTGTCAACAACAACAAGTCAAGCACCATGCTATTTGGCCAGGTTGCATTGAAAACGATACACTTCTTCCTGCTTTGTGGCATCTCTTATCTGCCAACGTGAGCATGTATTAGAAAAATACATGGTATTATGCATGAACCAGTGTCATGACCAAAGCCAAATTAGCATTGCATTACAATCTTAAAAGAATGGATACATTTGAAGAACAGAAGAATAAAGCAAAATTAGCCATACAAATGTATGTTGGGAGCTCATTAACAAAAGTAATGTTTTCTCCTAATAGTATAATGCAATTAATTACTGCAAATGTCCTGAAGAGACAACGCTTAAACCGAGCGATGCCTTTAATAACTGAGTTACAAAGCGTCCTTTGAAGTTCCTTCAAACTGTAGAGACTCCATATGACTCCATAATATTATCCATAACATTACCTTCATATAAAATACATGTAAAATCTGTACAAAACTACTGTGCCATCTTGGCACATATCTTGGGAACATAGCTAGTGGCAAAACAGTATCTAGTATAAGCACACATTTAAGGTTTGCATCAAACCTAAGCAGTTGAAGTATTGTGCAGAAAGAAGTATTCCAAAAGGGAAGGACAGGATGAGATGGTATAATCTTTTGTGCATGAAGTTACTGTATGGGATCGTTCAAAACTAGAAATCAGTTCTAACTATAAAATTTTATTTAAAAGAATCTGTGAGAGTTGTTATTAATGTTATAATACTATGTAACTGTATGATAAATTTCCTAGCAGTAATAATTTCATTTCATTTCATTATCTTAACCGTTTATTCATATTTCAGGGTCACGGGAGCCGGTGCCTAGCCGGCAGCTTAGGGTGCAAGGCAGGAACAACCCTAGACAGGGCGCCAATCCATCATGGGACACACTCACACTAGCACACACTCATGCACTAGGGCCACTGTAGAGACACCAATCAACCAAACGTGCATGACTGTGGGAGGAAACTGGAGTACCCAGAGTAAACCCACATGGACATGGGGAGGACATGCAGACTCCACACAGAAATGACCTAGGACCTTCTTGCTGTGAAGCGACAGTGCTACCCACTGAGCCACCATGTTGCCCAGCAGTAAATATAAGGTAATAATTTTGTTTTTTACTTTTATAAATTTTATTAATTAAATAAAGGAAACACATGTACACACCCAGAGCTTCCTATTCTCAGGTTAATGTTACTGCTCTCAAGTGAGATGGCAGTGAAATCTCTTGACCATGAAATTTATTTAGTGTTCACCAATTTGAGAGAACCTGTGACCAATATTTTAAAGCACAGGCTCGGTTTCTAAGGAGACGTGAAGAGTAATATGCCATGTGCACTGACAGCTGAAGGATGGGAAAGCACTGCACGAGTGTCTGTGCTGTTTACACGATGCACTTAATTAGTGCAGGCCCACGTTAATAACATGCCATCCACTGAGAGTGACCTGAGGGACGTGGCCTCCAGCAAGGAAATGCAACGAATGTGTGTGTGTGTCTGTGTGTGTGAGTGCGTGTGCATCTGTGTGTATGACTTTGTCAATCTACAGACCGTGCTAATTATTTCTGAGGAAACAAAATTGAAGCGATGCCGTTGAAGGAAACCGAATCTGTTTCAGTCCATTACATCTCATGAATAATATATGCATTGCATAATGTGCAAAATGGAGGCTAGGCTGTGTGTTCTCGATACCATTATTGAAAGTGTCTTGAATGTACCATGGAAGTAAAATATACCTATTTACAACAATGATTTATTTATGCTTTGACGTCAGTATGTATTAATGCTTAAATCTTGAGGTGCATTTAGACTCTATGATGATATTATTATAATTGCATTCACTAAGGCTAGGCACTGGGGATTTTTGGATATTTTCCATGAATAACTTTGAACAATTACTTACATGCTTTTGGGAGGTGGGAGGAAAGCGGAGAACCCGGGAGAAACCCACGTGGACATGCAGGGAACATGCACAGAATCTCCACATAGTCAGTAACCTGAGCTCAAGTGTGATATGTAAGTTTTAGTGATAAAATGTAAAGAAATATTACCTGATTTCATGTTATGTCTAAATAAAAACTATATACATACAAAGTATATAAATACATACAACTATATAAATACAAAACAGTTATTGCTCTCATTTCTAACCTATAGTTTCAATGGATTAAAATTAAAAAAGCCATTTGGAGTGTAGTAACTGGCATCGCATCACAGACAGTCAGGAAGTGCTTAATTTTGCTTAATTTTCTTTAGCAGCAGCTCTACCATTAGTGTTGACCATAATTCAAAGCATAGATTTATATTAATGCAGTCCTTCTAATAAGCTCACATTTCTGTAATAACAGCTAATTCACTTGGAATGAGTCTCCAATGTCAGTGTTTTGTAGTGATCAGTAAGCATTCCGCCAGGGGAAGATACAGGGGTTAGACAATGAAACTGAAACACCTGTCATTTTAGACCACTAATACTACTAATAATTTATTAGTATGGTGTAGGGCCTCCTTTTGCCAATACAGCATCAATTCGTATTGGGAATGACATATACAAGTCCTGCACATTGATCAGAGGGATTTTAAGCCATTCTTCTTGCAGGATAGTGGCCAGGTCAGTACGTGATGCTGGTGGTGGAAAACGTTTCCTGGTATGCTGAC
>JANCOA010000053.1:14630825-14646018 GCA_024363135.1 Leptodoras oyakawai | reverse complement strand
GACATGCAGACTCCACACAGAAAGGACCCTGACTGCCCACCCAGGGATTAAACCCGGGACCTTCTTGCTGTGAGGAGACGGTGCTACCCACCGAGCCACCGTGTTGCCCCAGTTCAAAAAAAACATATTTCAGCATTAAGATTATAAATATGATGACCCACCTCCATAAATGGTAAGTCCAAATGGATGAGATATCTGTGTAATCCGCTCCAGTGACAATCTGTTCTGCCCATCAAAAGTACTGTGCTCGATTTTATCAAAGAAAGCATCAACCCAATACAAACGCATGGAGCTAGGACGTAAAAATAGAAAAAAATAGAATAGGGAGAGAGAATAGGAACAGATTGAGAGACAGCTTTCAATTAAAGTTCAGATAAGTAGGATTAGGGCAGCTCATGTTTCTAGGCAGATTAGCTAGCTTTTAGTGTAGTTGACATTAAAGGTCCAACCTGCCACATAGTAAACATTTAAGGCTTTGAATGACAGTGAAGACTGGTAGTTATTTTTTAAACAGAAACAGAACTTTTTGTGGTCTTATTGTCATGCCTGGGACACTGTAATGAGTTTAATTCTCATGTCATTAGGTATTAGGATGTTTGGCTTACCTCCAGTCAATTGCAAGGCCATTAGGCCAGCCCAGTGTGGTGTTAACAATTGGCTGGGCATGAGACCCATCGCACCAGGAACGCATAATTTTCGCTGGACGGTACCAGTCAGTCCAGAAAATAAACCTGCAAAAAAACACATATGTACACACGTTAAGTCACAGTTTGAATCCTCCACCCTCTCCCAGCACCAATTTGCCTGTCAAGGAAGCTTTTTAAAACTCTCACTTAGATTTTTTGATTTAAACTAAAAGGTATCGACAGTTTATTCAAGAACTCTGTAGGGTCATCTCTCTTGAGCCAAGTTCTTAAAAGGCATCACAATACCAGCCTTCATGCAGCACTAATCTAGTCTCCTGGGCCCAGAGGACTTATGACTTTGAAGCTATTGGAAATGTCCCACTAGCAGTGCATAAAGACTCCCTTTATCTGCTCTGGGTTCAAAGTAGGAACAGTGTGTGAATGGCTGAGCAACTCCTGCATTATGGTAGGTGTGACTGGATAAAAGTGGCCAGCTTGCTAATGCTTTTTCATGGTCTAAAGGAAACAGAGCCCCGAGGTGAAAGTGAGGCCCCCTGAGTCTTGTTCCAGGCTTGGTTCTGCTCAATGACTCGTGTTTTCACTTGACGTTACAAACATGCCCGTGATTTCTCACCCAAGCTTGCAATTCTGTTTTTAATCAAAGATACACATTTCTTGTGGTAGCAGTTTGCATCAATAATATAACTGTAATAACACTACAAACACAATGAATGAAGTGATATAGCCATTCAGATTTTCAGTATCACCTTTTAACTCATTTTAACTCACCCAATTATTGGATGCACCACTATAGACCTGGGGTTATTCAGGTTGCGGATGATGGCTCTCCTGGATTTGTCCGCAACTTTCATAACTGATATACTCCGATAGCGTGGGTCTGTCCAGTACAGGTTCTTTGATATCCAGTCATAAGCCAGATCCTCTACACCCTCTACCCGATTGGCTGCAAGCACCTCCCTTTCTGTTGGGATAAAAGGACATAAAGTACACAATAAGGACACATATTAATCTTAACAAGTTGGAATTTATGAAATATATGTTCAGAGTCATATGTTCAAAAACTGTAATTCTACAGATGGCCTGCAGTATAAATGCTTCACCTCATCTAAATACTAAAAAGACAATAAGTATAACATATAAAATAAATAAGAACACTTAAAAATGGGCAAAAATAAAATCCTGGTAGCAAAGATTGAATTGTTCTTCAATGTAGTATAATCTTATATGACCACAACACTAAAGCATGTGATATACTGACATGTCCGATAATGTTTATAATAATGAATAATGATACCCTGTTGTCAATTATTAAATGACAGCTGATGTAGTGAAGACACAAGTCATTGCTTTATATTGGTACCTTAGCAAGGAAATCATACTAATTTGTTTTATATTTGGCATAACTACAACATTAAGAAAGGGAAAAAATAAGAAAAGCCAAATAACAAAGGGTGGCATGCCTTGTTTTTGAGTGCTATTTCCTGGTTTTAACAGCTCCTCCAAAAGATTTTCACTCTTCTTACCTTCTTTAGTCTTATTTGGTCTCATGATTTGGTTTATATTGAAGCAATGCAATGCCACATCTGTTCAGATATCTGTTTATCTATTTGTAATTCAATATTTTTTGTTGCATCCCATGGGATCCCAGTCCCGATGCACCACTCTAGTCTCAACCAGACGTCCAGTGACTCTTTCTGCTGAGCTTTCCAAAAAATACAAAATCTGATTTAAAACCAGAATAATATTATGTTATAAGTGAACCAATTTAGGAGCATCACTCCCTTAACACTCCTGTACCACAATACCCCAGTCTCTCACTCCTAAGTCTCTACAGCTACGGCTCCATGCAACAGTGATATTAATTAAAACAACTGACTCTTGAAATAAAATCTGTTTATAAAATCATAATCATAAGCATCAAGATTTTCAGAGACACACAGTGCAACAGGAACATTTTTAATGGGCCTCACATTAGTAGCTAAGGTGTCACAACACTCAGCAGTCTTACCAGTCCCATCTACTTTCTGCTTGAAAATCATGTCCTTGGCAGTGTCAGAGAAAAAGATGGAGTTGTCCTCTGCACTGAATTCCACTCCAACGAAGAACGATGGTGTGCCAGTAACGGGAAGGATGATGTCCTCCTGAGTTGAGAGGTTAAAAGGGATCCCTCTGACTGCCAGCTGACTGGAGAAGAGCAAGAACTTCCTCACAGCTGCAATATAAAGCACAGAACAATGTGATTTAGCACTAAAAGGTACTGGAATCTAAACAGTATCAGGCTTTATCTGAAATGAATGTCAGTTGCCTCAAAGCACTAATCTAACCATTCAATCCCAACATCCTTACATTTTATATTCAGTCACTAGAAATAACATATTACAATGAGGGGGTTCAAGCCCCAGCACCACCAAGCTGCCACTGTTGGGCCCTTGAGCAAGGCCCTTAACCCTGAACTGCTCAGCTGTATAAATGAGATAAATGTACTGTAAGTCACTCTGGATAAGGGTGTCTCCCAAATGCCAAATGTTTTAAAATTAAAACATTAAAGTTCAGCTGCACAGAGAAAGGCAGTAAGCCTTTCTTCACTCTTTCTTACCCACACATCTCTTGCCGTCAGGGTGAAGGTCATAGCCCATGCGGCAACGGCAGCGATATCCCAGACCGCCATTATCTGTCCTGTGACTCAGCACACAGATCTGCTCGCAGCCCCCACGGTCCGTCCCACATGGGTTACTTACTGTCAGCAACATACACACCAAACATCACACACATAACATAAAGAATGTCTTCAGCATAACTATTGAATCTTAAGTTGGTTTTTAAAGATATTTGTGTGCATCAATTCTAACATTAAAGCAAGGTCCTAATACGACACAGCTTGTCGGTACAAAAAAAAACAACAACAAAATTTATCTGTAGCATGTTGATATTATATCTGTGAGACAATAATAATTGGCTTACTATAGGGCTGCCTGAAGGGATGTACTACAGCCACACCATATGGCGTATGAGCAGTTGAATAGACCACTTGTGGGCTGTTTTCAGTGAATTTGTTGGCTTTCAGGATGGCCATCTTGGTCCAATCAGTGTAGTACACAGAGTGTTCAAACAGACTTATGCCAAAAGGATGAGGGACCAATGAACCTCCATGCACCACAGTTTTCCTACAAAGCAATTATATAATGACTTATTCTGCTTCATTCATTAACCATGTTTTAAGTACAAAAGACAATCATTGTTGGCAAATGACAGATACTGTATCATGTCCCTGATAGCCTTAGTATTAATATCATTTAACATACAGTGGGATCAAAAGAAAATCTGGATTTTTTTTTTCATTTAAATTGGAAATAAACCAAAGGTTTTAGAATTTTAAAATATGTAAAAGGAAATGGTAGTATCTTGAATATTTAATATTCAAGATTTCTGGGTTACTATTTAAATGTAAGCAAATTTGTGATATTGACCATGTGAACTGCTTTGTACAAAAGATCAGATTTTCCTCGTACCTAATCACGTCAATACGTTTCACTCTAGTTGTTGGTGTTAATATAGCTTTAAATAAAAAATTGTTGTAATAAGTGTTCGCCCTATCACCTGGAGATCACCAGTTTGAGTCTGCGTGATGCTATAGCTGCCCATAGCCGGGAGCTCAGAGAACAAAATTGGCTGTGCTCTCAGGGTGGGAGGGGTAGTATACACTCTCTCCCATGTCAATCAGAGCAACACTGGCCAATCACAGGCATCTGTGAGCTCATGCGTACAGAAGGTGGGTGGGAGCGCTTTCCTCTGTGTGTGTTACACCGTTCCCGGACGTTGCATGACCAGCAGTTCAAAAAGAGTGGCTGGTGTCACGTGATAGCCTCTCCCTCCCTGACTGGCAGCCCGTTATGTGACATGGGAGAAATAACAATGGGAAGCATTTTCACTAGCGGTCTCAGACTTTTGGACCCCATTGTATGTTAGTAACAGACTAATTAGTCAAAACTAACTAACTATCTAGACAACAGTCTAGATGCAGAAGTATTTCAGTGGACTGATTTAGATCACTCAAAAAAAATACTGTCGCAGCACAAAGTAGTTCAGTGGCTCTAGTTTTTAAACATGAATCACCCCTGCTCTAGCAGATCCTCTGTTTACCCTCTCAGATTACTGAAAGTCAAGACTTAGTAAAAAAACAACAAAAGTGGCGCAATGACAATGCATTCGCCCTATCATCTGGAGATCGCTAGTTTGAATCCGGGTGATGCTATCGCTGCCCGTATCCGGGAGCTCAGAGAGCAAGATTGGCCGTGCTCTCAGGGAGGGAGGGACAGCATACGCTCTCCCCCATGTCACTCAGCATGACACTGTCCAATCACGGGCGTCTGTGAGCTCATGCATACAAGAGGTGGGTGGGAGCGCTCTCCTCCGAGCCCGCTACACCGCTCCCGAAAGTTGCATGAGCAGCAGCTCGAAGAGAGGCGGCGGCTTGCGTCACGTGTATCGGAGGAAGCACGTGATAGCTTCGCCCTCCCGGACTGGCAGTTCGTCATGTGACAAGTGGGGAAAGCACTGACGGGTGGGAATTGGAGACGACAAAATTAGGGAGAAAAATCGGGGGAAAAAAAAAATTGGCTTAAAACTCTGCAGTAGAGTTAAATTTGCAATAAACACAATGACCTCTAACATAGTAAAATGATCACAATAATATGGTATATGGTGTTATGAAACAGCAAAATCAGGGCATAATCATGTTTCAGAGCTTGATAAACATAGTACACCAAAACCGTAGTACAGTTACCATAGTAAAAATACCGTAGTATTTTTGTCTAAGATTGAAGATCTTCATCACTACATATTGAGTTAATGGTGTTCATGCCAACAGCTGCATGTTAGATAAGACTACAACCTTTTTTGCATACCTGTGCAGCCCATCATAAGTGGTGGTTTCTATGTAGTCGTAACGACTGTCCACCCAGTACACTCTCTTGGCATCAATGTCCAGTGTAATTCCAGCAGGCCAGCCCAGCTTGGACCTGATGATACCATAGCGGTTGGTGCCATCCATGTAGGCTCTCTCCAGACCAGGCTCTCCATTCAGAGCATCCCAGTCAGAGAAGAAAAGATATCTAAACCACAATTTGGGATTAGTTCAGTTCAGGATATAACACGGTAACAAGAGGAAATCAAAAACCTAAAGTATATACAGTAGCTGCATTATTACAGAGCAAAAAAAACTGAACATGAGACATGGCATCGGATCTGGGGGAAAAATCTCATTATAGGACAGAAGTGAACTATAACTAGCCATACTATATATTTGACTTTTTCAAAGAGTAAATTTTCTATATTAAGTTGTTTTTTAAATTACCTTACATTTTAGATAAATCATTTAGCACTTTCTTCAGAAACATCTGTCACTTGCTGATTTAGCTCGACTGGTCCTGCCTTGATTCCATATTAAATTTCAGTGAATTTCTTTCCTTATTACTTCCAGCTAATCCTTTACTGTATTATATATAAATATCTATCCTGATTTAATTACTTTGTCCTGCTTAAGAAAGAAGATAATAGTTTCAGTGATGAATGACCTTATAAGCTGATTTGAGGTCAGTTTTGTGGTTTCATTTACAAATGCTTGAAAAAGGTTTGAATTTTGAATAAAATAAGAAGCTTTTTGTTAAAAAAAAAAAAAAGTTGTAAAGTGTATGTTCTTTTCCTTCATCACATTTTTATTTTAGTTCAGTACAAGGCAATGCTTTTGAACCTTTTTTTTAGACAGTAATGCTTTCCAATGCTAGCTGAAAACAAGACTTTATTGGTCAGTAATAGTCTAAAGACTGTTGCATACTGATGGAAATATGCACTTATATTTCAAATACAGTTTGAGCAGCGAGGTCTTATAAATATCTTGCCAAGTTAGCTCATGTAAATCATTTAGCTAATCTTAGCAGTGAAAATTATAAACATACATAAATGAGGTAGTCATTTCAGAAAAAATCCTATCATCCATTATGAATGTTTTTTTAAGAACTGAGAAAAAAAGACTTCTCAGAAATTTGCTCATATCAGCTGCCTACATAAAGACTTCCATACATGGAGTCTGTGTTATGCCCACATATGCATTTAGGGGTTTAAAATTCTATCCACTTACTTCGATTCACTCTCATTTCCATATATAGACATACTACGTCTAAATTGAAGTATGCTTTAATTTATTTAAATACATACCCAACAGATGGATCTAGTGCCAGTCCTCTCGGATTTCCCAGGTTCTCTGCAATGAGTGTGACGCGATTACTCCCGTCAAGGTCCACCATGTCAATTCTGTTAACACTGGCCTCCACCACATAAAGTTTATTGTTCACCCAGTCCACAGCCAGGTTTTCAGGATAGTCAACTGAAACATTTAGGATCACCTGCAAATGTGACCCATCCATGTCCACTGAAAACACCTAGATCACAAACAGAATAATTATGATTAAGTAAATCAAGTAGTGTGTGTTTAGGTTTCTAATGTATAGCATGATAAGAAGAAATATATCATTTCAAACCATGGCGATGTTAAGATATACCGCATATCCTCTCGTTTAATAATTGTGTGTAATACAGCCTGGTTTCTTATTACACCTGCATCATCCAGCTAGCTTATCTGTTCGGTAGCATTTAAGTGGAGCCACAGGAACCGTACTGTGAAACCACTGCCCTACTGATTTCAAGATGGCACTGGTTTCTCAGGGTGGACCACTTGGCATAGTAACAGAAGCCAAGGCACCACTGCTCTTTGCAGTGGAAACCAAACCCGTCCTAGAGAGTAGGATTCTCGGCTGACCCGTTTACCGGAAACATAAGCTGTGGAAGAAGTTGCTGTTTTGGCTTGTGCACAGACCCCCTGCCTGGAGCCCGCCACAATTCTGTGGGGTTGGTGGTACTAATCGCAGATCCCCACCTCTTAGTATGCCCTTGCTTTTCAGCTCTATGGCTGGGGTTAAAACCTGAGAGCAGCCAAGAGCTCAAACAAAGCCCTCTGAGTCAGCCAAGGAATGCATAAAACAGGCTGGATGCAAACAAATACAGCACAACCACTTGCTATGCTCTTAGGTTACATAAAATTGAGCAGAAATATGCAGTTCAGAGCATATCTGAAACCTTGTGGATTAGTAAGAAAGGTGGACTATGCTGAAGATCAGATCAGGCCACTCTGGCTGGAGCCAAGCAGCTCTGCCATCATTACAGTATTAGTAGTATCTGCGGGATTCAGTCAAAGAGTCGCTGTCAAGTGGCCAACCTCTGTCACAACTTGAGCGCATGGACAAACATCAAGTGTGCTGATCCTGAAGAGGGGGTTACATGGGGTACATTTTCTAAAACTGCCTTGTTCCAGTAGCCTCATTGGGGCACAGAAATCACACTGCCACACACATGCAGTTTGATGGACTGGCCTTACATTGGAGTCTGGCCAATCTGTGGAGTCTGGCAGTGTGTGCATGTGTATATATGTGTGTGTGTGTTTGAGATTGAAAGGGACAGAGAAAGAGAGAGAGAGAGAGAGAGAGAGAGAGAGAGAGAGAGCAAATATGTTTGTCTGAAGGAACAGAAATATTGAAACATAAGTGCAGGAAGAACAAATATAATGAAAAGCTTTATTGTCATCAACAAATGTAACAGCAATAGCACTTAGCCTGCAAAGGTTAGCACCTCAGGTATCTATTAAATACCACTCATTAAAATGTGCAAACTGAGAAACCCTGTCGGATGCCAGAACTTTAAATGGATTTTCGTGAGATATACAGTGAGATGCATAGCTGCCAACAACGCTGTCTTTGTTAAAGACGACAGCGCCATGAGCAACACGGCCTGCATTGTGAAAGCTTCTACTTCAGGAAATTAAAAAAAAAAGTTTTAAAGAACATTTAGATACCGAAAGCTCATTTCATTATGGCATTATTTACCTTGTTTTGGATGGTGTCAGTCCAGAAGACCCTTTGCAGCTGGTAATGAAAATCCACTCCCACAGCCACTCCTCTGTTCTCAGAGTGAACAAGAACACGAGAGCTGTGACCATGGATGTCTCCAATCAGCAAGTCTCGACCATTAGAAAAGAGCAAAGATGCCGCTCCAGCTGTACAGATACAATTCGAAAGCGTTATCTCTTTGTTTCCGTTTTCTGATTGTACACAGGAAGGATAAAGAAACTATTTCCATTTAGAAAGGGTATAGCAATAATGGCCTGGGACATGATTTTGCCCAAAACCATGATAAAATACAATAACAAATTGACAACTTGATGTTGTAACCATACACTTTGAGGGATTTTGATATTAGATGCAGACTCAGTGGCGCACTAAGAACATATGTAGTAAAGGAAATTAAAAAATTCCAGTGTAACCATAAATGGGTTAAGGTGGAGCTCAAATTCAATAGAACAAGTCTAGCTTATTAAAATGAAACAGTGTATTTCTAACCTCACAAGCCAGACTTTCACCAGTCTGTTACTGTCTGTTTCAAAATGCAGCCAAATAATACCCAAGTTTTATTAACACCGTATAAGTACATTAACGCAAAAAATGTTAACGTACTAACATTGCAGATGACCAACCACAGATGATCTAGAGTTCATTTATAGTGTAAGGATGTCTCAGTTATTTAAATAAATAATAAAGTCAGAAGATTATGGACTTTTTTCCAATCCTGTTACTATATCTTGCTCCTAAACAATCATAAAGTTCAGTAATTTGTTTCTCGCTGGACTCCAGAATATGCAGGTATAAAAAAGCCAATCAGACTCAAACCCCCAATATCATGAAACTTTTGGTCACAAACATGTATAAAAATTCCAGACACTGTAGACCTGTGGGCAGAGAGGTGTAGCTAGGACGAACAAGTAATATCACTAATCTGAATGTTTTGCATGCTAGTACTGCAAAGTTAATTTTTTGCATTCCTGACAGAAAATCAGTGAAATTGGTAAGAAGTAGACATATGATACAATTACGGTCTGATGGAGTCACTGCAAAGTATAAACTACATTCTAAAACAATCAACAAATCATTCAATCAACTGACAGCCAGATAGATAAATAAGCGTGACTTCGAACAGCAGTGAGGCTGCCACCGTCTGGGTTAACAGATGCATTAGGCATGACTGGTCATGATGCCAAAACACAGCCAGGATTCAGTATGGGCTGAGCTCATGCCACTTCCCAGGGTTGTGTTGTTTACTTGCTTCTAATACTTTCCACACTCTAAACTAGCATAAGCCACAGGAGCACAGGAAATTAAAAAAAAAACAACTATGGCAGTAAACACTATATAATAATCTTATATAGACGTTAGACTTGCTTATTATATTTCAAGTATAACCCTCTCAATATATCTTTAAATACATACTGGGAAGGAAACTATGTTTAATGGAAGTGAATTAAAATGCACTGGCTTCTGGTCAGCTGCCATTCAGCGCACTATACAAGCAAGGCCGGCTGAGAAAACAGTCGGCCACAACAAAGCACCCTGGAGAGGCTGAAGAGGAGCACAGGGCAGAGTGCAGGGGGAGGGGTGCTTGCTAAGTAGATTTAGACCTAAAGACAGAAGTGCACATTGTGTAACATTTCACTACCGAAAATCAATACATATTTCATATCTACACTAAATACACTTGCGTGGTTATTATTCTAGGAGAATGTGGTCTCAGTTAATAGGGTAAACAGATATCGTGATTGACATGTTTTCAGACAAAAGTAAGATGTCATGACCCTGGAATTCAAAAGAATTCTCCAACTTCATTTTAAGCCTCTGTGACTTTTCCAACAAGCATAGAAACAATATGCTCTCTCTCTCTCTCTCTC
This sequence comes from Leptodoras oyakawai, assembly GCA_024363135.1. Classification (NCBI taxonomy): domain Eukaryota; kingdom Metazoa; phylum Chordata; class Actinopteri; order Siluriformes; family Doradidae; genus Leptodoras; species Leptodoras oyakawai. The sequence goes on along the minus strand of JANCOA010000053.1, from coordinate 14,635,545 downwards.
TCTCTCTCTCTCTCTCTCTCTCTCTCACTCTTTCTCTTCATATATTCAACATTCAGGTTCAGGTTTAAAGTGACTCACAGGATGTGTTGGCTCTGCAGTATCTGTGCTGCTCTAACACATAGCCGTCCTTACAACTGCACCGGTGCGTTCCGATCCGATCTTCACATAGCTGATCGCATATGCCCCACAACTTGCAGTCATCATAGTCTACTCCATAAAATGGCATAAAAAAAAAACACAAGACACAATCAGGATTAAGTGCATGAGGCTTCATCAGGCACAAGATTCACATCAACACAGCAGATGTTTAGGTTTATATACAGCAGATTGATGACTGGAATAGTTTAAAGTGTTCAGTCTCATAATATAGAACACAGAAATTCAGATAGAGGTACATGGAAAACATCACAAGAGTTTACCGATGCAGGAGCGGCTGTTATTGGTGCTGACCACATAGCCAGATGGACAGGTACAGGTACCACCCTCAGGAGACGCCACACACCGATGCTCACAGCTCAGAGATGCACACTGCCAGATACCTGGAAATCACAGGAAATAAGACGTCACATGATCTCAGCAATAATCTGGCAAAACAAGAAACCCATGACACATCTTAATAATCATCTTTTTTTTTTATTTGGCTTAAAGCATGCCATTCTGAAACTTATTCAAAAAGTAACATGTGAGCAACACAATTGAGGAATGTAATTCTTGACTACATTTGAGTCTTAAATATTGATCACTAACCAACAATAAAGTGGCATCTTACAATCTTTCTGTATATTATTGAAAGGTACTGACTGCAGTTGCGTCCAGCAGTGAAGTTGGTCTCGTCCTCCCCATCGGGACAGTGAGGGGTGCCATCACAGAGCTGCTCCACGTGGATACAAATGCCAGATGTGGGACATGGCCATTCACCAGGGTAACACTCATGATGGACATTATCTATAAACAGGATATGATAAAAAATATCTAGCCATTTACCAAAGGACGTGATATCAAGAAGCATTGTATCTGTACACTGTGTAAAGAACTATACACTGATCTGCCATAACATTAAATCCACTCATTATTCAAGTCACTCAATGACACTGATTATCTTGTTACAATGGCACCTGTCAGTGGGTGGGGTATACTAGGCAGCAAATGAACAGTCAGTTCTCAAAGCTGATGTGTTGAAGCAGGAAAAATGGGCAAACATTAGGATCTGAGTGTCTCTGACAAGGGCCAAATTGTTATGGCTAGACAACTGGGTCAGATCTCCAAAACAGCAGGTCTTGTTGGGTGTTCACGGGATGCTGTGGTTAGTACTTACTAAAAAAGGACAACTGGTGAACCAGTGACAGTGTCGTGGGTGCCCAAGGCTCACTGATGTGCATGGAGAGTAAAGGGAAATGTCATACCATAGTTCAAATTGCTCAAAAGGTTAAAGCAGATATGATAGAAAGGAGTCAGAACACACAGTGCATCACAGCTTGCTGCATATGTGGGTGTGTAGCTGCAGACCAGTCAGAGCACCCATACTGACCCCTGTACACTACCGAAAGCACCTACAGTGGGCATCAGAACTGGAGCCTGGAGCAATAGAAGAAGATGGTCTGGTCTGATGAATCCTAATTTCTTTTACATCATATGCTTTGCTTAACTAGGGAAGAGATGGCACCAGGATGCAACATGGGAAGAACGCAAGCCAGTAGAGGTAGTGTGATGCTTTAGGCAATGTTCTGCTGGGAAACCTTGGGTCCTGTCATTCATACCACCTATCTAAATATTGCTGCAGACCACGTGCACCAATTCATGGCAGTGTTATTTTGTAATGGCAATGACCTCATTCAGCAGGAAAATGCACTCTGCCACACTACAAAAATTGTTCAGTAATGGTTTGAGGAACACAGAGTTCAAGATGTTCCTCCAAATTCCCTAATCCTCAATCTGACCCAGCATCTATGGCAGGTGCTTTATAAAAACGTCAGGTCCATGGAGGCCCCATCTCGCAGCTTACAGGAGTCCATGCCACAGCAGGTCAGAGTTATTTTGGCAACACAAGAGGGACCTTTAATGTTATGGTAAAGGGAAATATACATGAAAATATGAGTCACAAAGCCCTGAGCACTAAAATGAAACCCAAAGAAAAGAGTGAAAAGGTGACACAATTTTACACAATAAGTACAGAAATACTGTGTTAGGCTTGAAAAAAGCCAAGAAGCCTTATGTGCAGTGGAATAAGAAGCAGCTTGGCATAGCCTCTATTGCCTGGGAAAACACTGTCACTTTAAATCATGTGGAGTATCCACTGTGAAAGGGTCACATGGGAGTTGCAGGTGCTTAACCCAGCCACTCAAAGCACAAGGCCTTCAGTACAAACTGGAGACGTCCTAAAGAGCTCTGGATGGTGGTCTGGAGTATAAATGGCTAAGAAGGGCCTACATTGTACACAACAGCCAACTTAGCCATAGCCAAGGGTTTGCAGGTTAACACAATATAATGACTTTTTCATTACCAGCATTGCCTCTGGTACTACGTTTCTAAATCTACAGCTGATTTCTGTAAAACTGCTTGGTGTCAAAATCTAGAGTTAGAAGTCCTATTCAAATAAAATGATATTGAATTGAATGGAATATACAGAATGTGGCATACATAGCATGGATTTAATATGTATTTTTCTAATTTAAGCATGAAAGGCCATTTGTCCAGTTTAGACAGGATTGTATTAAGTGATTTAATGAAAAAAAATGGAATTTAAATGTTTTGCCTTTAAATATTTGAATATTATAAAATCTCCAATAGTATGTAAAGTATGGAATTATGCTCACATGAACACTGGTGTTATTATCCTGAACATTCCCCAACACAAAAAGGACAAAAAGCATTATTTTTCTTTCAAGAAATCACCTACCACAGCCTCGCTCATCCGCATTGTCTCCACAGTCATCCTCTCCATCACACAACCAGACCTGATGTATACAACGACCACTGGGGCAGGTGAAGTAAGTTCCTCTACACGTAGGGTAAGCTGGAGTAAAAGGTCATCAAGGGAAGAGTAAATACTGATAAACTTTCTTCCCCAATCAGGCATGCCATTAATGTTTCAGTGACAACTTACTGCAGTTCTGTTCATCACTCTGATCCCCACAGTCATCATCGTGATCACAGATGTACCCACGTGGAATGCACTCTCCATTATTGCATTGGAACTGGCCACTGCTGCATCTCTGAGCTGCACAAAACAATGCAGTGCACTTTGCATTAGGTACTCTGCCATAATTCTTAGAATAATGTCTGTACATTGAACTGAGTGCTCTGAGCATACATTTTGCAAATATTAAATAACACTGCAACTATAAAGAGCAGCATAGACAGTGTATCAACACGAAAGTTGGAATATTAGGGAGAGATTTAGAGAGTATGTAGAGTATGTTTTTTCTGCCAAGGAAGGACACTCACTGCAGTTGGCCTCGTCAGAGCTGTCTCGGCAGTTGAGCACCTGGTCACAGCGCTGGCTCGTGTTATAACATGCCCCACTGGCACACCTCAACTCTGGGCACTCTGGATAGTCTGGAAGAGAGAGAAAGAGAGTCCAGTTCCAGCAATCACTCATTTGTTCCATTAAAAATAATTAGTTTGAAATACAATGCAGCTACCTCTGGTGAATAGTGACAAGCCTGCATGTTCCTCTAAAGGAATGATCTCAAAATTAGATAAACCCAACAATACACCCCTAAATTGCATGCATGGAAATATTTTGCATGATATACACTGTAATAAACATGTAGCATGTAGTGGTGTGTGGCAAGAATTTTGGAATAGTGTCTGAACATAGTTTCAGATTAATCCACCAAGGAATCTGACATTAACTTCTTGACAACAAAAAGCATATTGTGACTATTTCTGTCAGTCATCAAGCCTCTTAATCTTACAAATTGATTAAAATGCCACAGAAGTCTGGGCTGGTGGTGATGTATCTATCCTCCAGTACACACGGATAAGGATAGTGGACTTACGGCAGTTTCTTTCATCCGCCCCGTCTGAACAGTCGGGCAGATGGTCACACCTGTACTCCGCTGGGATGCATGCCCCATTTGTGCAGCTGAACTGTGCACTGGAACAGGTCCTTCCAGCTAAGAAAAGAACAAGCATCACATTTTTTAATATATAAGTTCCGGGTGGTCCTCAACTTAGATAACGCCAAGGTTTCCATTCTTTCATATACACATGCACATGACCAAAGGACCATGTGCCCTTTTGCTTCTATAGCCCACACATTGAGGTTATCATGTTTCACAGGGATGTAGGAAATTACATTCCTTTACATTAATGAGAAGGTGAGGAAGGGGCAGACATACGGCAGTGCTGTCTCTCATCTGAGCCATCTTCACAGTCCTCCTCGTCATCACATACCCAGTGAACTGAAATACACTCGCCGTCGCTCAGACACTGGAACTGGCCCGCCTCACAGGTCGATTGGGCTGAGAGAGCACAGTAAAGCTGCTTTAATTAACTCACGGAAAGCGGTATAGATAAACCTGCACACAGACCTTTCATATGAAACTAAAGTTCTGCGTTAAGACAGCTTCTTCAACTTCTTTCAAAAAACTGCCCTATTTTGTTCTACAACCCCAATTCCAATGAAGTCGGGACATTGTCTAAAACATAAATAAAAACAGAATACGATGATTTGCAAATCCTTTTCAACTCATATTCAATTGAATACACTACAAAG
>JANCOA010000053.1:14399938-14410624 GCA_024363135.1 Leptodoras oyakawai | reverse complement strand
GAGGATTCATATGAAAAAAATGTTGCTCAACTCAGCCTTCCTGTAAAGCTGCATGTTTTTTGTAAGTCTGACCTTCCCAGGTTGGACTGCTGCATGGGCCGGGCGTAGTTATGTTCTTGTCTCGATAAATCATGCATCTTAATCAAAGCAGAGACCTCCTCCATCACATCAGTCCTGCTCCCAGCGCTCCTTGCAATGTGCTTAATGGAACTATTTATTTCCATAATGCCGCATTGTCGGCGCGTTGTTGCACCCCTGGGCCACGTGGGACTGCACGGACACCGGCCTGCCAAAACCCACTAGGTGTGTTATGTGTTCTAGCCCAATCACTCTCTAAAGATCTCCCAGTTAGGTGTCAAGAGGAACAGTCTGTAAATGTGCCAGATAAACTGGATAACACATAAGGGGTAAAGAGAAGTAAAAAAAAAATAAAGTATAAGTAATAAAAGCAGTTTCTATAACCCAAGCCAATTTCCAGACCAATGAGTATAAATGGTTCATATGGACGAGAAACTGTGCAATCTTGATTGAAAGGAATGGCAGCAGACTAATCTTAAATACCCTTACTTATAAGTGTGCTGCATAGAGAATGAAATAATGCCATTCCTTACCCCTGCTCTATGTTTGGCATATTAGAGAAGCACCAGCCTGAGAGTGATGAGTGTGTGTGCCTGGGTTGGTGAGGTAATCTGTAATCATTAGCCATTAAAGAAGGTTATATTTCTTAGTCTGTATTTGTTTATTCTGTGTTTGTTATTCCAACTGAAAATGAATGAAAGATTTTTTTATTCCAAATATACATCTATGAAAGATTTCTTATTCCAGATGCAAATGTATGAAATATTTATCCCAAATATAAATAAGTGAAATACATTTTTTTGATTCCAAATGTAAAAGTATGAAAATATTTACTGAATCACAAAAGACAGTCAGGACAAAACATTGTCATGCTTTTGATATTCCTGGTTCCTTTTTTTTTTTTTTTTTTTGGATCGTCATCTTGTTGCAGGATAACAAATACTTCATTCTTTTTTTAATCTGGGGTAATTCTTACCATTTTAAATGGCACGTAAAAACATAAAAATGTTAATGATATTTGGAGATTACTCTGGCATAATAGCCTAATAGCAATTCAGCAAAATCTAAACACTTATGTATTTTCCCGTACATTAAAATCTACCTGATGAATGACTGCGACTACAAAACACTTCTCTGCGTCGCTTTGATTAAAGGAGTCTGATAATGCTTTCAATGAAAATGTAAATAATCTTGATTCAGGCTTGTCCAAGCTTCTAAATATACAGATTAATACTACAGATGAATAATCTGATCATTCTGCGCTGTTTTGGCTTGTCTAACTGATGATGGTTCATTTCTTATTTCTTATTCATTACTCATTTAGTGCAGAGCGCCACTTCACAAAAAGCGCCTCTAGGGCCACTAACAAATGACTTGTGCAACATGATCAGAATTAAAATACACTACTTTGTCACACGCTATTTGGTCTGTAGGCTGGAGAATCTCATTTCGACCTTGCAGGATCACCCGGAGAGAACGGTTTGTACTTTTTGTGCATTTTTAAATATACAAATGCAAATATGTGGAGCTCTGACTTTGAGGACCTATAAGGTCATGACCATGAATAATATTCTTAAGTAGTTTTCAGTTGAGATTTCCTTTTGGATGGCTGTCCAATGTCTTGGCTCTGAGACCTTTATTCTCCCCTTGCCCTTGACTTAAGGGCCATAGATCAACATCAGCCAAATCATTTAAATACACCTGACAGCACCATTTAGACTGAGAGGCACTCCGAAAATTGCCAGGGATCTTGCGAAGTAAATATTGCCTTTTTAACGACAACTTTAGGACAGAGAAGCTCAGATTCCCAAAAGTATATAACATTAGCTTGCTGAATATGTTAATGAATTCCTGATGGAAGACGAGGTGCTGTAATTTATGGGTGGCATTTTTATGGTGTAAAAGCAAACACATAATGAGAACAGCTAAAGATATACGGTACATGCAAATTGCATTTGTTTAATAACTGCATTTATTGTCATCTGTAAATATAGGTAGACAGGATGCATGAGTGTATGTTAAAGGAGATTTGATCTTCATTGTATACAGGTAGAAAGCCCTTTGGTTTATATCATGCTGCTATACCACCAGCTCTTGAAATTCTCGATCTTGTCATTTTTTTTCATGTGCCGATGCGACTTGCGTCAGTCATCGTGCAGAGCATGTACTGAAGAGGTGAGCTATGGTTATGAATTACTGCCGTTTATTTCTTTTCATTTCAGCCACTGTGAAGACCCTCCTGATTAAAAACCACAAAGTCTGTCAGTGGGTGGAGCAGGCCATCACAGAGCAGGATCAGGTGCCATGAGCAGAACAAGCATGGCTAATTGAACTGTCATGCACACACACATACACCCACACACACATATATAAAACCAGGGAAAATTCCTGAACTGTCTGTGGTTCCCTTGCCATGATTAGATATAGGAATAGTAATCTTCTGCATTGGCGTTCAATCACATGCCTCAGTACGTACACATAGCTACATAAAGGACATGACACACACATGTTCACTGTGGCTGATCTGATTTCTGTTCTGCCAAATTAAATTTAGCAAGCCCAGATGAAAACTCCAGCCATATTTTAGGAGGCTGTCTTACTTGTGTCACTTGGTTTCAGACGTCTCATGAGCACTGTGAAATGTCGCTCAAGAATACGGAGGAACGTTTTGATCGCATCCAGATTTCATTTTCTTCCCATGGATATTCTCTTTGTTCGTCCTTTCGTAAAACTCAGACCCTTTTCCATCTGCGTGAAGATGTAGATCACTATCACACAGCCATACCACCCACAATGCTCCAGCATCCACGTCTGAACTGACTGTGCATGTTCTAAAAGCAACAGATGCTAGCGACAGCTCTCAGTACCTAATTATCCACTCCAGCCTGGCTTTTTATACAGCATGTGCACGTGTGTCTGTTCCACTTTTCTGCTTGACTTTAACTTGTTGACAGGAGGATTTGCCAGTAATTGTCTGCTAACACACCCCTTCAGCTTCGGCTATTGTCTTGCCGTCTCTGCGTGGTGGCTATCATTAATCAAAGCATTGAAGAGCGAGCTGAACTCGCTAACCTGCACCGCCCAAAGCTGGTTACTGAGGAAGTTTTCAATTTCCTTGGTAAATCAGAAGGGCCTGACTATAGGGCGCATATGTTGTGTATGAAAATGAAAAGAAGCTATAGGTTGTCTGATAGTGGTGGCTGCAGCAGGGAGGTGGTCATTTTTATTTGCAATTTCTAGGTATAGGAATAAAATGTCTTGCAGGGATACTCAGTGGGACAAACAGAGAATTCCAGAGCTCTAGGTCTGGGGCTCAGCAAGGATCAGGGTACGACCTAGTGCAAATGGTGACACGGAGAGGTCAGACAGTCACGCAGGGGGCAGCCTGTCACACAGTGCTACATTTGTGTATGAATAGTCTTCCACAGAATACCACTTCTGCAATTTGTCCTGTCCGAATGCTCTTGTTCCTCTCTGCGCAGTCACTTATAAGGATGAATGTGCCTATAGGACTGCTGTCTACTTGCACACACACCACTCCTTGTGTTTATTTGAGCTTTTTCTTTTATTATTTCATGTACTTATCTAGGGTTATTTGGTTGAAATAATTTCCACAACTGTATATTTGTGTTGTATTCTCCTTTACTTGTAAGTCACGGTCTATAGAAGCCAATGAATACATGTACATGTATTGCAGGAAACAGACAGACTTGCTTTCTTTCTTGTAATTTTTTTTATCTCTATAATATTATGTAAAACAGGCAGGTTTATATTATACTATATAAATAAATTCTGACAAGGCTCTGTTTAAGGGATATCTCCAATATATAAAGAGGTCTGTTTTGTCCTTGAGACATTTGAAGAGATTTCCAGATAAAGAGTAGGACAACACAGAGCTTGTTCTAGACGGGACTCTCAGTTCAATTCTCTCGCCTCAATTCTGTCTTGATGTCATGTATGTGCACAGAAGAGGAAGCAGATCGGATGACTGGGTGAAAGTAATTATGTACCTTTGAGTGTAAGATAACCTGTTTATTACATCTGATATCAGCACAGCTGCACACAATTGCTTTATTTTCAGTGCCTGACGTTGAGCCGTTAGCTATAAATGATCTTTCGACTGTCGTAAAGCACTCTGTAGTTCAGGTGCTTCTGTTAACTTTATAATGAAATAAACAGATGAGTATTACTTTGGGAAAAGTGGCTTCCAAACAACCTTCAAATAGCCACTAATAATGACTGTATGCAGTGTCACTGCATTAATGATTACCCAGACCCTGCATTACAAGTTGATTGGAATTATTGCATGGTAAACATGTCACTGTTATTAAAAATGATACTAGTTCATTAAAAACATGTTGGATAAAAGATATAATATCACGTTTAATCTTAATCTTAATCTAAACATGAATTAGCCTAAATTATTGTTTATCTATGTACATGTTCAATTGAATTACAGTGCTATGATGATAATAATAATAATGCTCTTTAAAATGGTTGTGATTAAGTGATTCTTAGCAATGTTCTTACCATTTAACCAGTCATTTAATTCATTAGTATTTCAATTGCATTTTCCCCCCTTCTCAATGAAACAAACGTCTGTTTAATTTAGCCTCTCTGTGCTTTCTGTAAACACTGCACTAGTTAATGACTGACAGGAATAGGTCTAATAAATTACCTTTATCTTCTTAATGAACTGAGATTAATTATGGTCTCAGGGTCTTGCCTGGGAAAGAGCCAGTCTTACTGCTCAGGCTCTCACAGGTTTGTAGGTTGAGAAGTAGTTTTAAAATGCAGTGGCTATTTAATGTATTTCATTGCTTTTTATTTAAAATTAAAACAGATTAAGTTTAGCTTTTTTTCTAATACCAAAATGTATCTTGTCCTGATGCCAATCAGGGCAAGATGGTCAAATTCTTATTTTATTTTATTATAGTACTTTAGGCAACAGTTGAAATAATTACACGCATTACTTTGTCCCTAAATCTAATCATTATTTATGGATGCCTACAATATTATTATTATTATTATTATTATTATTATTATTATTATTATTATTATTATTATTATTATTATATAGCCATATTTGGGCTTAATATTGCCATTATTTTTTCTCACCTTGAAACATAGATGGCTTATAACTAAAACCTAAAATCAACCACAAGGAAATAAACTCACATTTAAATAATAATTAGCAAAAACTGTGTCTTTATTAAACCAGTATTACAGTAATAATGAAAAATTAAACTCAAAATAAACTCTTCCTTAATGTTTAATACATCTGGCTAACATGAAGCTTTATTGTATAGGGACAGTATAGGATAAAAGCACAATAAACTCTATGTGTCTTGTTAAGTTACCTTTAAACATTGACCTGACATGGCCTCATTAGTGTAACACCTGCTTGTGTGTGTGTGTGTGTGTGTGTGTGTGTGTGTGTGTGTGTGTGTGTGTGTGTGTGTGTGTGTGTGTTTGCAGGTGACAAGGAAAAACTGGGTGGCTGTGTACACTCGCTGAGCTGCTTTCTGTGGGAAATAGCTGAGCTGATCACACCTGGTCTCGCTGAAGGGTGGAAAAGGTTAACTTATCCATCATTCCTTCTCATCAAGGCCAGCAACAGAAACGTTCTTCCAGTGGTATTTATAAAACTCTACAAAACCAAAACCACAGACTGCAACTCATCACTTCATGTTTACCTGAATATGTCTTTTTTTTAGCAAGTGGGTACTTCCCAGAAAAATGGCATCACTTTCAATTAGGGAAAGAAGTCTGCTTTATAGGCTATAGACATCTGCTCAGTGTTCTGTGTTGTGTGCATATTCTTCATTTTTCTGATAAAATAGGCTTTATACAAATATTCATTCCTTATGCTTTGAAATAGTATTATATTTTATTTTATTGTTTTATTCCTTTTTATGGACTAATACTTGGTCTACTATTATAATGCACAGTAATATAGCTCTTAAATGCGTATAGTAATGCAAAGCTCGACCATTCAGCAAATTCCTGTAATTTCCAGTGGCAGGTTATTTCAGATTATATTTTTATTTTTATTCAGTTATTTTAATAAAATGTCTGGTTACTGTAGGCTCTGTAAATGTTATTGTGTTGCACATAAGTGAATGTAACGTCTAAGTACGGTGTGTGTGTGTGTGTGTGTGTGTGTGTGTATGTTTTCAAGGCTCAGAATGCCCTTATCATTCCAGAAATAAAATATGTCAACACAATTAAAAGAATAATACCTAGCTATATTACTTGCACATTATGATTCGCACAATGATCAAGCATTGCATTGCATTAGGGGTTTATCTGTGCAATTATTTCTTTAGATTTTTTTTCTAATGCTCCATGATTTCGGAAATAATACATGCATTGATTTTTAATCTGATTGCAACATCGCTGATGTATTTTGCGCATGACAGCCTCACACTGAAACTTACTGAAATGAATAAAGTGACTGTCAGACTTCAGTTAGGACAGTAAAGGGGTGGACAGCACGTATTGCCGAGCAATTATTAATTAATCCTCGCTGTGTAAGTGGTGTGAATGCTTTGGGCTGCAGAGCTTCAGAGCACTAAATGCGCGGGTAATTAGTTAATTAGAAAGCGCGGGAGGGGCTGGATGCTCTCAGGTCAGCTCGGTCAGCCAATCAGAGACGCTTTAGGAGCGCCAGGCGCATCCAAAAGTCGGAAGCTGCACCTGCGTTTAGCACTAACGCGCGTGAGATCGCTTCCATCCGGACGAATTAGGGAAGAGGAAGGACGACCTGATAGAAACCAGCCCTGACGTGTTGCTCAGTTTGCAGCTTTAACGTTTATTTCAGCATCGAGATGATTAGATGAGCAGTGCTTCTGAGTGAAAAAAAGAGCAGCCAGTAAGAGAAGCCCTGAAGTCAAGCACACAGTTGTAAGCCGACAGGACATCATGGATAAGTCGAAGAACTTTCGGATCGATGCTCTGCTGGCAGGAGAGTCCCAGCGAAGGAGAGGTCGGGACTCTGATGTGCTCGATGTTGAAGCCACTCTGTGCAAACGACCAGACAGCTCTCCGATTCGGAGCAGTGCCAGTGCGCTCCACCAGCAGACAGGAATCGTGCCCAAACCCGGTCTGCTCACCATCCCTCACCCGGGACTAAGCGCCTTATCTCAGGGCTCCATCGCAGGGATGTACCCGGGCCCGATGTGCTCTCTGAGTGCGCTGGGAGCGCAGCATGCCGCCTTCCCGTATCCCGCCTTCACCCCGGCGCATCCCGAGCAGCTGAAAGCCGCCGCCGTGGCGGGACATTTCCCCTTCGAGCAGTGGATCCGCGCCGGCATCATGGTGCCGAGGCTCGCCGACTTCAACGGTACGCGCTTCAATCGCCCATAGTATTATAGTTTTATAGATCAAAAGTACATGGGGGTTTGTGCAGCCGAATTCACAAGATTAAGGCAAACAGACACTTAAAACTCAAGTTAAAAAAATGAGTCACGTACAAAGTAGTGTGCAAAATAGGTCGCAAGTTCTCTCCTGTTATAGCTTTAGTTTTTATTTATTCTTTTTTATTTATTAGCTGTTATTGTTTTCTCTTCTTTCTTCTTCTTTTTCTTCTTCTTTTTTCTCTTATTATAATAATAATAATAATAATAATAATAATAATAATAATAATAATTATTATTATTATTATTATTATTATTATTATTATTATTATTATTATAGCAAAGAGATTGAATGCGTAAATAAGGCGACATTTTCAGGACAGTTTCTCCTGTTATCTACCCTCCTGTCCTCTGTTTTATATTGGAGCATCTTGCATAAAATTTTCTCAGGAGTAGACATTTGGTAACCCACTACATTTATCAGGACAATTTTTAGCTATCAGGGAAATTATGTAAGTGTCTGCCCTATTTTCTCCCGCTAATTCCAAATGTTGTTTTATATCTGTAACTAAACTGAGCGCTGATTATCAAATATAGTAAACATTTCAACCAACAATATTTAGCTTATTACTTTTTCATTTTGCTATTATTTTAATTATAATGGTTTTATTAAAAAATCTTAATTGAGTATTTATATTATTTATTATTATTATTATTATTATTATTATTATTATTAGTAGTAGTAGTAGTAGTAGTAGTAGTAGTAGTATATGTTTATAATAATAATAATAATAATAATAATAATAATAATAATAATTAACTTAATTATTGCCAGTAATGCCACAATAGATGACTCATTTGTACTTTTCCACCTGTCTCCATAAACCATCACAATATGAAAATAAAAAATATTATATGAAGTAATTGATTTTATGTGAGATATATTACATGAAATTCCACACAGTGACCTCCTGGAGCTGTAAATATTCTCTACCATAATTGAATCAGTATTTACTGCTAACTGAACTATAATGTAAGCTTTTTATTTTTAGTCCTTTTATTTTCTCATAAAGGACCGCTCTATTAAAATTGCCTTTGTCTGGCAGAAAACTATAAAGAAACACTTAATCCGCTCTGTACTTTGTCAATAAAGTTTTCTGGTAGCATTTATTGAGTTTTCATTAAGTTAATGGCGCTCACTGGTGTTTTATTATCCCACTAAAGCAATATCTCTGGACCCTTTCATCAACAATAAACTGAAGTATGGCTGTTATCATTAGTGTTCGAAGGAGACTAGGGGGCAGTCGGTGTGCTTCCTCTTTTGTGTTTTACAATTGATCTCTTATTCATTTTGTCCTTTCTCCTCTGGCTTTTTTCTCTCTGCACTCTTTACTCTTTCTGTATTCCTCTCACAGGCTCTCCTCAGTCAGGCCTGATGGGAAAGTGCCGTCGACCTCGAACTGCTTTCACCAGTCAGCAACTACTGGAGCTGGAAAACCAGTTCAAACTGAACAAGTACCTGTCGCGACCCAAACGCTTTGAAGTGGCCACTTCGCTAATGCTGACTGAAACACAGGTGAGTTGGGAAACTGCTCCATGGAGTTATTCATGTATTCAAGCTACACAGTTCTTCGAAGTATTATTTGCTCTTTTACATTACGCGTTTGAATCATGAGATAACTTCTTCTGCCATGCACTCTACTGTTTCAGAAAAAAAGTGCCTTTCTTAAGCACTAGGGTGATACCATTAAGGGTAGATTATTTGTAGCTTTAGTATGTATCTTTTTCCAGCAAAGGTACACAAAATGTACCTTTAAATATATGTACATTGTGCAACCATGGACTTAGCTATATTCATGTAAAAGATACATATTACAGGTACAAAAAATATACCAGCCCAGTCACAAGAAAAATCACAGGAGTGAAAATATAATAAATAAATAATAAAATAATAAATTAAAGATGAACACAAATTTTGATGTGGAAATCTGTGAGGCTTTTTTTAAAAATATGTTTTGATACTTTGAAACTTTGAGTCCCACACCATGACTGAAGATGGTGCATTAAATCATGTACAGGTGAAAATCTGGTTCCAAAACCGCCGGATGAAGTGGAAGCGCAGTCGCAAAGCCAAAGAGCAGGCAGCACAGCTGGAGGCTGATGGCAATCAGCAGGCCAAACGCTCCGGCAAACCCGGAGACCCTCGCCGCTGCAGCACACAGGACGACGACGAGGAGCTGGAAGCCGAAGAAGAAGAGGACGAAGACGAAGGCTTTGGAGGTGCTCTAAATGGCAGCGTGGGCCTGCCTCACTCCTCAGACTTTCTCCAGCACAGCTCTGAGTTGAGCTACAGCTCTCACAGCTCTTATTCAGATGACGACCTGGAAGAGATTGGAGCAGACAGGAAGATCGGAGTAGGGCTATGAAGGTGTGGTGTAATTATGAATTGTTTCCCCATTGTGTAGTCCAACAGCTTGCTGCATCTATAGCCTTCATCAGAGACTCTGTATTTGCAAAGACTGAAGCCATGCACCAAAACCTCTCTCTTTTATTTATCTATGTGGCAGCCTTTAAGTTATAAACTGCTGTCTTGTTCCACATAGGAATGTTTCTCTCTGTAAAAAAATGTCTCTGTCCCCTGTGTTCAGGTGAGCAACCTGTGTGTGAGTAGTAGAACCAACATTTCTACTGCATGCAATCCAGATGCTTACTTTTGTACACTGATCAGTACATCCACATGAACAAAAACATGTGTAGCTATGAACTACACTGCGCTCACTGCGAACCGAGGGCTACTGTGTGAGGCGAAGCTTTTGTTACACAGTATTTTTCTCAGCATCCACTGACCGAATAACACAGCAGAACTCGTATATCCTCAACAAGGATGTTGTGTTGAGACACAGGAGTAAGAAACACAAGAGTGTTATTTAGTCATTAGTCTTTGTCATGTTTGTTATTGGTGGTGTTGTCCTTAATGGTATTTAAGTATTATAGATTATATCTAATTTATTCACAGTAAAAAAAAAAATGTACACGGTGAAGATTCACAGTAAAGAAAATGTCTCTGTTAAATTAAAAGCAAAAAAAATAAACTGTAAAAAAAAATGAGACGACATTGTGGCTATAATTTCTTTTTTTTATATAAACACTTCACACCGGTGTGGACACAATCTGGTCATTAAAAACGTCCTTTCTATCTATCTATCTATCTATCTATCTATCTATCTATCTATCTATCTATCTATCTATG
>JANCOA010000053.1:14331322-14343299 GCA_024363135.1 Leptodoras oyakawai | reverse complement strand
ATATACACACATATTTCACAAAAAACATATATGATGTTTCCAGCTTCCTTTGTGTTAAAGCATCGTGGTCCTTATTTTTAGTTGTAAAGAAATTCATTTCACTTCAGATGTTCTGTGCATCCTCACCATCTTTCAGTTTTAGCTTTTATATACTTTATATTCCGTCATTGCATTAATTGATGCTTAGCCAGCTTGTGAATGGGTTCCAGGAGCGAGGATGAAGACATCACTTTATCACTGGAAACATGCTCTAACAAGACGATCTTTTGATTAAGATAGAGATTTTAAGTGGCTTTGATGTCTTAACTTCCTTTTCTAAGCTGCCATTAGCTACTGTAAATTGCTATCCAGATGAACTCCCGGTTTACCAAGCGGTTTTCTGTCTGAGAAACAGTAAGAGAGAGAGAGAAAGAGAGAGAAAGAGAGTTGACTGTTTAGTTGAAAAGAGTATATAGTTAAAAAACCAACAGCACTCTTGTTAAACCCACAACAATATTTAGCAACAGTAGTCACCCTTAATTGTTATCCATCAACTGACTGGCAAAGGATCAGACCTAATATGGAAGAACAGGGCTTTGTTTCCAGTGCACTGTGTGTGTCCTTACGGTTAAAAGAGTTGTGCTGGCTTCATTTTCATCACTATTTTCCAACCAGATGGCTGTTTAGAGCATGGACAGTTTTATGGAGTTGGTGAGCAATGGGAACGCACCTACCTGGGCACTCAGCTACTCTGCACTTGCCATGGAGTGGCTGGTATTAAGTGTAAAACGAAGCCTGCAGGTAAGTTCATTATCTTTTTCAGTAGCATGCTTCAACAAATTTCTGTGCACCAAGCCAGTGCTTGTTAACTGGTTCATTTTTACTTTAGCTGAGGAGACTTGTTATGACAAAGTAAATGCTCGCTCATACCGGGTGGGAGAGACCTACGAAAGACCAAAGGATGGGATGATCTGGGACTGCACATGCATTGGCTCCAGCAGAGGGAAAATCAGCTGCACTATTGCAAGTGGGTAAAACCCTTTTTTTGTAAACATATGCAATATTACATAGTCTCAGTGCCTTATTTTTTACTTCCTTGTATATGCTTGTAGATCGCTGCCATGAAGGAGGAAACTCTTATAAGATTGGAGACACTTGGATGAGACCTCATGACACTGGAGATTATATGCTAGAGTGTGTCTGTTTGGGCAATGGGAAAGGGGAATGGACCTGCAAACCTGTCGGTAAGCTATCCCAGAAAAACTGGTTTAGGTATGGACTTGGATGTTGATGTAGCGGGACGAAAGTTAAATCAACCCCTTCCTTTCTTTTCCTGTTAGCGGAGCGCTGT
Source organism: Leptodoras oyakawai (assembly GCA_024363135.1). Classification (NCBI taxonomy): domain Eukaryota; kingdom Metazoa; phylum Chordata; class Actinopteri; order Siluriformes; family Doradidae; genus Leptodoras; species Leptodoras oyakawai. Next base: position 14,341,969 of record JANCOA010000053.1, on the reverse strand, counting down.
TATGATAATGCAGCTGGCACCTCTTACACGGTGGGGGAAACCTGGGAGAAACCCTACCAGGGCTGGATGATCGTTGACTGCACCTGTTTAGGGGAGGGAAGTGGACGTATCACATGCACATCTAGAAGTAAGAAAATCTTGCAATTCTCTGCAAAAACCACTTCCTTAAAATCATACATGCCTTTCTCTCGGTTTCACTGCCTCTCAATTTAATTGCCCAATTAAAACCATTACCACTAATCCCACAGGCATTAGCATTAACAAAACATTAAGAATGATTTTCTAGGAAAGTATTTCTAGGAATTGTATTTCCTTATTGAATGTTATAGTCCGAATGGTGCAAACCCTCTGATTGCGTATTTAATATTCTTAGACCGCTGCAATGACCAGGACATACGTACGTCTTACCGCATTGGGGATACTTGGACTAAGACAGATGCCCATGGACACATCTTGCAGTGTTTGTGCACTGGTAATGGCCGTGGAGAGTGGAAATGCGAGAGGCATGCTTCCTTGCACACTACTGGCCTTGGTAAGTTCTTGAATTTTAGACTGGCTTCCTAAATTAGCTGCTTATTTCTGATGTAATCCTGATATACGGTGGTTTGATGGCCATCAAGTGAGTTTTTTAATAGATGGTCAGAACTACTTAAATTTAGCTTTGTACATTTTTGAATTTGCAAAGCTATAAAATCTCAAGCACATCACAAAAAATCTGTCAGAGCTGAAAGATTAGTAATCAGCCAAGACAATAAGGGTAACGGTTGCCAACGTGTGGTAATCACATGCACATCATTTGTGTTTTGGATGTTGCAGGCACTGGTTCGCGCGTGATCACCAATGTACAGCCGGCTGTGTTTCAACCCGTGCCCCTTCCCATGGCGCCTACTGAGGGCACTTGTGTAACAGACTCGGGAGTATCCTATACTCAGGGAATGCGCTGGATCAAGACTCAGGGCAGCAAGCAGATGTTGTGTACCTGCCTGGGAAATGGCATCAGCTGTAAAGAGTGGGGTCAGTTTTATCACTTAATATGTCCTCTCAAGAATGCCACTGGGCATTGTCACATTGTATTGGACATACAGAGGCATGATTGATGAAATTGTTCTCATTTGGCGAACATTTTTGTCTTTTTGTGAATAGAGGGCCATTCTCAAGTTTATGGTGGCAACTCAGATGGCCAGCCGTGTGTTTTCCCATTCGTGTCCATGGGCAAGACCTTCTACTCGTGCACCTCAGAGGGCCGTGAAGATGGGCAGCTTTGGTGCAGTACCACTTCTGACTTTGAAAAAGATCACCAGTACTCCTTTTGCACAGAAAAGAACAGTGAGTGAAGATTCATATTAAACCTCCAAAGACATCAGATAGAAGTTCTAATCTGGTTGTAACCTTGTGGTCTGTTGCTTGTTTTGCAGTTTTGGTTACAACCAGAGGAGGAAACTCCAATGGTGCACTGTGCCACTTCCCTTTCCTTTATAATGGCCATAACTACACGGACTGCACAGCTGATGGACGTAGGGATGGCATGAAGTGGTGTGGCACAACGTATAATTTTGATGGAGAGAAGCAGTTTGGTTTCTGTCCCATGGCTAGTAAGTGAAAATAGAATATTGTGTAGAGTTCCGCAATGGTGACTTTGTTAAGAAGCTAACAGTTTCACCTAAGGGAAGTATAATCAGAATCTGATTACTGTCTTACCACTTTCCACCATATACCACATTCTTAAAATCCGGATCTGAACTTATAAATGTATGGATGTGCTAGTCAGAAATGTTCTTTGTCTTTGGAAGATGGTTAACCTGTTTAGTAAGAGACTTTATTGATAATGTAAATCACATAATCTGTATTATCTGATAATGGAAACCTCATTCTCTAATGCTGGGAGGAGGCCAAATAAGAGATAAAGAGGATCCCACCATCAGGGAACAAAGGCTCAGTCAACACCTATCCAGTAACATTTACATCCACACTCTGATCCGAGTTGGGACTTTGATGGGCGTCTACGACCTCTAAGGGCTAATTAAGAGGAGCCAGGCAGGATCTCACAGACCTTTGCTAACAGCAAGATTTATTGATAAGGTTTGGTGCTATGGCTCACTATGCATTTTAAAGGGAACAGGGTAAAGTGGATTTTTCCTTTATAAGCTACAGCTCAGACTTTTGTGAGCATTGTTTGCATAATACTGTAACCTAAGATGCATCTGGCTGTTGTTTTCTTTTTTTTCCAATCCTTAATCCTGTATGTCAGTTCTTTACATCTGCACCATCTGAGAACATTTAAAATGAACACCCAGTTAACAAGCCATTCATGTCACCTTTAAGAGTGCAAAAGTCACTTAAAATGTAATTAAACCAGTGAGTAAATGAGCGTGATTGTCTGGCTGCTGTATCTTTTAAGAGTATGTCCGGGATAGCGGTGGCCCTGCAGCTGCCCCGGTGTGCAGTTGGAGGGGGTCTGGATGTCAGTGAAGCATTAAGGAGTTGGCTGGTGCCCAAGGCAGCTGCTTTCAGATCCATGAGCTCTTCCGTAAACTCCCTTTCCCTCTCAACCTTGGTGTTCTTATCCAACTCACATCCCCTTTCATTTCCCTAACAGGGCAATCAGCTCTATTCTTTAATGCTGTACCGGGGCATTTTTCAAAGCAATCAGTGTAGTTTGTGTCAGAAGATTGTATGTAGTAGTTCACTCATTGGGTTCAATGGGTATTTGTCATGCATTAGTCAGTTTGATGTTTTGTTAACAAAAGGTTATCCTTAGCCAAAGATTGTACGCTTTACAATGTGTGTTTTTCAGATATGCTGAGGGTTAATGATACCCTTTTCATGTTCTATCAAGACTAAATGTTAAATCTCTGTATAGGGCATTATCTGGAGAAAATAATCACCAAATAATCTCTTTCCCTTTTAGCCCATGAGGAGGTTTGTACCACCAGCGAGGGAGTAATGTATCGTGTGGGAGATCAGTGGGACAAACGCCATGATGTTTTGGGTCACATGATGCGCTGCACTTGTGTAGGAAATGGACGTGGGGAGTGGAGCTGCATTGCCTACTCACAGCTCAAAGGTGAGGGCCGACATTTGCTCATCTGTACTCTATCTTTTGAGTATCAGAATGCTACTAATGCTGCTGTCACTTTCAGACCAGTGTATTGTGGATGGCCTGACATATGAGGTGAACCAAACCTTCACTAAACGTCACGATGAGGGCTATATGATGAACTGCACCTGCTTCGGACAGGGCCGTGGACGCTGGAAGTGTGACGCCATTGGTGAGTTTATATCAACAACACGAGCTCATTTACCCCAGACTGTATTATACATGTAAATGTTTTGTTGAATTCTTTCAAGAAACTAAAAAGATAAAAACAGTGCTGGACAATTGTAGGTTGGGATTGAACATGTGACTGGCAGATGTTATTGCATCATAAAATATAAGAGCCAGTCACAATGCAACATGTAATGTGTTACATATTGAAGGGTAGTCATGAGAAGGTTTGCTGAGAATCCTTTTCTTTCTTTGTGATGGTAGAAGCATGGGCATGTCTCTGCTGATATCTGTAGAACTATGTCATCAAGCAGTTTGATATGAGAAACAAATCTAGTCCTTGAAATCTGGTGTAAGAAAAGTAGAATGAGACCATCACATTGCAACTTAATATACTGCATTTATTTATCTTTTAACAAACTTGGCAACCCAAACACATTTCGTCTTACAGATCAATGCCAGGAGCCAGACACCAAAGTTTTCTATCAGATCGGAGAGTCTTGGGACAAGGTCATCCACGGACTTCGCTACAAGTGCTACTGCAATGGCAATGGGCTTGGTGAGGTGAGCTGTGAGCCCCAGCACTCTTTCCATGGTGAGTCAAGCACATCTCTAAGAGGGGCACTTAATAAAGCATGTATATCTACACACACAGACATGGGTCATGCTGAGCAGGGCTGTGAGTGATCCTTTTAGCTTGGGTCGAGGGTGGATTGGAAGTCAACAAGCTCCAGATGTTTATAGAGAAATAGGCACTTCCTCTTTCAGGTGTTTGAGAGATCTTTTGCATGTGTTAGGGGCAATTGCTCTGCTTTGAACAAATGCTTGTCCTTTTTAAAGGCATTGTTTGAAACCTGCAATTTAACTTGTTTCATGGCTTTGAAGTTGGTGGATGGAGAAAGGCAGCCATGTAATCGACTTTCCACTCTTTTGCTGCCTCCTGCTCTTTTATTCTTTGTTTGCTTAGCAGTGCTACGGGCTTTGGAAATTCCTTGTCTTGTTTTGTTGTTCAGAAAGTGCCAGAACTAATTTATATTGGTCTGCTGGTTGCCCCACTACAGCATCTGCAAAGTTGTTCACGGTTTATGTAGTTTCCTTTGTTACAACTTGCTTGCTTCAATTTCAGAAAGCAAAATACTTGCAGAATGACAACTCTTTTCCTAGTTAACCCCAATCTCATCAGACACTTTTCCTTTGGTTTTCCCCCAGATACATATTTATTGTGCTAGTGTAAAGATATATACATATATACCTTGAAGGCTTGGCAGCAAAAATGATCTTTCAGTTGTGACAGGAAGGTTTGCTCTCTGTGTGGCCTGCATGGGGTCAGAAGCTTTAAGTGTTGGGGACCCCAGAACAATGGCTCTGCATAATGACGTGCAGCTGTGAGAATGCCGGGAACACTGCACACCGACCTGCTGGTGGAACATAACAGGAATAAATGGGATTTTAATGCTGCTGTATACACACCAGCTAGTTATTGGCCTTTCATAGCAGTAATTTGGAGAAATGGAGACCAGATTCCCCAAACTCCAATGAGGCAATGTTGCCACGTCTATCCCACATATTTTATGCTTGTTCAAGTTTGCTAAACAGTGTTGGTATTAAAACTGCATCAGGAAATTACTGCATCAAAAGGAGCAAGGTTTGGGACATGGAAAGAAAATTTCAACATGCGTATAAAAGTAAATAACTATCTCTTTACATAAAGGAGGCTGTGAATTTATTTTTAGTTTTGGGTTGAGCAAATGGGAAAGCTTTTTTTGTTTTGTTGTGTTTGGAAACCTCAGAAAAACACTGTACTATTACACCAAACATCAACCATGTGTGAGTGCTGAAACCTCAGGAAGAATCTTGCAGAGCTGTGTCAAATTTCCCATTTCAGTTTCTCACTAAAGGTAGCAGAAGTGCACAGACACGTTTTGACCGGTGTGACATCTTCTTTTTGGCATTTGTACTGCCAAATGTGTGGTTTTTGTACACTTTTGTTGCCTTGATGTGACAATATACAGTACACGACCTGCTAACTGCTTCATTTCATATATTTTCTATTGAAAATATCTCAAACGGTTTTAAGAATTGAAAGGAAAACCTGGATTCTTGACTTTTTTATCAGGTGGTAATCGTCCAGTACAGGTGATTATTACAGAAGCTGGCAACCAGCCCGATTCACACCCAATCCAGTGGAACGCTGCTCCTTCTGCTCATATCGTCCAGTATGTTCTCAAGTGGAGAGAGGTTAGTCTTTTATCCCTTTTGAAAGTTAACCTCCAATTTCTGGAATGTGCTATATGGATGTGTCTGTGCTATTAGGAGGTTGTGTGCTTAGTGGGCATATTTTGTTCAATAGAAAAACACCCTTACTCCTTGGCGGGAGGTTACCCTTCCAGGCCATCTCACTTCTTACACCATTGCTGGACTGAAGCCAGGCATCACCTATGAGGGTCAGCTCATCAGTATTTTAAGATTTGGTCGCAGAGAGCTCACTAGCTTTGACTTCACTACCAACTACGGCTCCTGTGAGTATCCCAGGTGTCAGTCAAACATACTGTAAAACTGAATTCCTCCATATCTTTAACCTCATACTCATCTCTCCATGTATCCTGTCTTCTCCCAGTGGCTACAACCGAAGGTGACACGACTCCTCCACCAGCAGTGGTGGACACCTCAGAGTCTGTGACTGAGATCACTTCCAGCAGCTTTGTCATCTCCTGGGTGTCTGCCTCTGACACTGTGTCTGGGTTCAGAGTGGAGTACGAGCTTACTGAGGAGGGAGGACAGCAAGGACGCCCTGTGGTTTTGGGTCAGTTATACATTCTCTAAATATTAAAGCCATCCTTAAAGTCTGTGGGCAATGACTGCAAAATATTTACATGGAAATATGGAAATGCTGTCCAGACATGACCTAATATTGTAATGAAGAGGCTTAATTGACTGCCTGCTATGCCGCTCAAATACAACTAAATATAATGGTGCAAAAGGGGAGAAACCAGATTTGTAGCCTTTTCTCTGTTTCTAGTTATGTTGCCTGAGCACTGAATGCATAATTTTGTGATTGGACAGACTACAGTTTCGGCAAGTTTTACCCAGGATTAGTACTTCTAAAACATTAAAAGTGGAAATTCTGGTGGATTACATGTTACGCTTTATAATATTACACACTTTGCACTGCACATTGTGGATGTAAAACTAGCGAGCAAAGTAAATGGAGCAAAATTAGAAGGCAGTTGCTGATTTGAGGTCCCTGGGACTTTAATCGTGTTGTGTATTGTATAAAAAACAGTGTTTCAGATGTCTTGTTAACACTTTACAGATCTTCCACGTACGGCTACTTCTGTAAATCTCAGTGAGCTCCTGCCAGGCAGAAAGTACACAGTTAATGTGTATGAACTTACTGACGAGGGAGACTCCAATCTGATCCTCACCACCTCCCAGACTACAGGTAAATATGTTGAGATCAGTTGTTCAGTGATCTAATTTGGTGCAATTTCTTAAAAACTATAGTCTATCTCCAGGGTAATCTTGTCACCTCTCCTTCCGCAGCTCCCGATGCTCCTACAGGTCACGAGGTGGGGGATGTAGATGAGAGTTCCATTACGATCCGATGGTCTAAACCTCTGGCTCCTATCACAGGTCTGCTCAGTCTGTCTTTAATGTAAACCATGTTTAATGTCTTGTGTGTGAAGGGGGGAAAATGTGCTGACCTTAATTCTATGCCCATAGGCTACCGTGTGGTTTACACTCCATCTGTTGAAGGGAGCTCTGGCAGCACTGAGCTGACCCTGCCCAACACAGAGACCTCTGTGACTCTTAGTGACCTTCGACCTGGCCAGCTATATAACATCAGCATCTATGCTGTAGAAGAGAATCTGGAGAGTGAGCCTGTGTTTGTGCAGGTCAACACTGCTGGAGAGCCAGTGCTAGGTACACAGACACAAAAAGATGATAAAATACTGAACAGTGATTTAAGAGAAGCAAAGTGAATAAATGGGACCAACTCTAACATACAATTACATATTTGCTAATTGTTGTAATGCTTTTTAAACCTTTGACATTTTAACTGCAGCCTGTAGTTTCATTTGATACATATCTATGGTTGTATTAGAAAAACAAAGTTGCAATATTGCAAAGTTCTGCAGACATACATTCTGATGTAAAATCTCAATTTTCATTTGAAAGATTGAAATATTTTAGCTGTCAGTCTCAGTTTAGATGTTGGTTTTCCCTGACCAAGTCAAACTTCTAAGTGTTGTAGATTTGATTAACGGGAAAACAGAGTTTACTCAGGTGCTAGTACTAAGTGTAAGAGCCTCTATTTGGAATACTGTCATATGGCAATGGAGGTCTGCTCAAACATTAAGCTGGACTAAAACAAACTGTCTGTGGTCTCTCCATTGCAAGACTATTTTTCTTTCTCTTGAGGCAACCTGTATACCAGTAAAGTGTCTGAATTCTTCTCTTAAGATGGAAGAGTTTTATTGGATGGTAAATACAGCTTGTCGTGTCTCAGTGAATGGAAATTACAGGTTGAAATGAGTTTAAGACCTTGTTTGGATGAAGTGTAATGTAGCTTAAAATTGGTACAGAGAAGAATATCTTGGAAGGGTCAAAGCAATGTTTAAAAGATGAAACTTTGCTTTTGGTAATCCTCCATTATAATTTTTGTTAAAAGGAAATTTGGGTTTGGTTCTGTTTTGTTGTTGGGAAAATTTGCCTTTGAAGCATGATTACAGTGTCTTTAGTTTTTAATCCAAAGCTACTGTGTTTACCCAACAGAGGAAATCCCATCCCCGACTGAGCTTCAGTTCTTCGAGGTTTCTGACTCGAAGATCACTATCACTTGGACCTCTTCTCCTGATGTCTCTGGGTACCGTGTGTCAGTAGGACAGGTCGGAGCCGATGGACTGCTCGAGCAACAGACAGTGCTACCCATCATGCACAATACTTATGCAGAAGTCACGCCACTGGAGCCTGGAACCCTCTACCGCTTCTTTATTTTTGCCATTAAGGACAGTGAAGAGAGTGAGCCACTGGTTGGAGAGTATGCCACTAGTAAGTACTTGCAAAATAACAGGGTGGTTAATAAGTGGATTTACTGCTGGTGTCACCCTTGTAGAAAAAAAGCAAACACAGTGGCGGTTTTAACACCACCAGACAAAGAAGTGTGAAGTCTGGTGCTGAAACTGATTTATACCACCACTGAGCTTCTTTGTATATTGATCATACATAATGCATATGTCACACATTACACAACCTGAAGCACATTTGTTTTTACATTCACTTGTAAAAGTAAATAAGCTGCTATCGATCATCTCACAAGGATAACCTAAAGATTTGCATTTCCCAAAAACAGTTTATGGCCACAACATAACCTTTATCAAGCAGATAATTTCACCTGGATTCTATAGTTTTGTACTTAACAACTGCTACTATAATCATAAAGACTGTCCTGTGCTCATTACATTTTTTATCCTAGAGTCATATTTATATTATTTATTATTTTTTTATTTTTTTTATAGAGCCTGATGCCCCTACAAACTTCCACTTGTCCAATGTGACTGAGGACAGCGCTTTGATCATCTGGGCAGCTCCCAGAGCTCAGATCACTGGTTACAGACTCTTCCTGACTGTAGAAGGCTCGAACCCTAAGCAGCTGCGCCTCCCTGGCCGCTTGACACAGTACACCCTTCTGAACCTTCAGCCAGACACGCCATATACGGCCACACTGCATTCTGAGCAGGGCAACGTGCTCAGTGAGGGAGCCACAGTGACCTTTAGCACCTGTGAGTTTCAGCCTTCGAAGCACTGAATACACTGAGAGTAATTATTTGAAGGACATTAATGTGCGGGGAGGATTTATTTATTTATATCTTTACTATCTCTACTTTCTGTCTGCCCTGTAGCCTCACCAATGAAAAATGCCCCTCGTTTCACAACTGATGTCACAGACACCTCCATTGTGATTTCCTGGAATCCAGTTCCCAGAATTGGGTATAAGGTAGATTTCAGGCTGTTTGCCATACGTTTCACCTTATGTTGAGCATGCATGTACTGGATGTACATATACATACAACCTGATAATTGCAAAAAGATGTGAGATTTACAAAATAATCAAATAAGTGCATGTACACAACTATGCATGAATGATTTGCCAAAATTGCAGTTAAATCATGTGAAAATTGAAAAATTACAGGTTTTGAGTCAGACTGTAATAATCCATAGTAATGCATGACATTTCCAAGTTTATTGGCAGTTTGCAAATCAGTTGCAGATGTGCAGGAGGAAAACCTAAAATTCGTTTTACTGTTAAATAATTGTATGGGAGCTTTTATGTTTGCACATTACACACAATACCCCAGGTGTAGTGTTGCATTAAGTCTGTGCTTAATGCCGTTCAGCTCGAAGGTTTGCGTGCATGCATGTATAGATTAGAATAATCCCTTATTCAATGTATGCTAATTAATGAGCAAAAATCAAGCTGTTGTCATTAAAATTCTGCTGAAATTCTGTAACGATCAGATCCCATGCAATGTATTTCAGTTTTTGTACATCTGAGCCAAGCACATAGATATTCACTCTTCCTCCCACTCACACACACAACTTCCATTCTTCAGTTAACTGTGAAGCCAAGTCAGGGCGGAGAAGCCCCCAGGGAAGTGACTTCTGAATCAGGAAGCATTTATATCTCGGGCCTGACCCCTGGAGTGGAATACACCTACAGCGTGCAGCCGGTCATCAACGGCCATGGCCAAGGCAACCCCATCACACGCCGTGTTGTTACACGTAAGACCACAAAGAGCCTGTTCTACTTTTGTTCACTGTGAAAAGGTCTTGCAGCATATTGAATCCAGCTGATGTGAAGCTATTTCCCATGACTCTGATGCAGTCATGTCTTACTGATTATCTCTGTCTTCAGTTCTGTCTCCACCCACTGATCTCAGCTTGGAGACCAACCCAAACACTGGAGAGCTAACGGTCCAGTGGAACGAAGCCAAAACTCCAGGTCAGCACTAGAAACGCATCATATCTTCATGAATGCTTACAAATCATTTGCAAGAGAATAAGCTCAAAGGGAAAACTTTCTCAGAATTTTCAGAATTGATCAGAAAATTTAGGAACAAGCATCATGCTGTCATTATAAACTGGCCGTAAACAATAGTTCGGTTTACATTTTACATTAAGTGTGTATTCCTTTTGTATATATGTTTGAATATAAATAATACAAGTCTTAAAACGAATAATTAATTGCTATGGAACCGAATTGGTTTAATGTAACAGATTCAATTAAGTGTTCTCCCATACCAATCAGTCAGTCAGTCAGTCAGTCATTTTCTGTACCGCTTATTCCCAGTTACGGGGTCACGGGGGAGCCGGTGCCCAGT
>JANCOA010000053.1:14318859-14331222 GCA_024363135.1 Leptodoras oyakawai | reverse complement strand
CTATCCACTGCGCCACCGTGCCGCCCCATACCAATCATGCAGTCACCAATATCACAGTGTAGTGTAGAAATGATGACAACAAAAGTCATAGCCATGATAAAGGCACAATAAATTATGCAGCTCTATATTGGTTTTCCAAGTGGCACAAACATTGACATTTTTTTCATTTTTCTATACTTGCACCATAGATATCACAGGCTACAGAGTGACTTGCAGTCCAATTAATGGCCAGGAGGGTAACTCTCTGGAGGAGTTTGTGAAAGCAGGTCAGACCTCATGCACTCTGGATAACCTGAGCCCTGGAATAGAGTACAACGTCAGCGTGTTTACAGTGAAGGACGACATGGAGAGCGTGCCCATCTCCAGTACCATCACTCCGGGTATGTTTTACTAATGCCTCTGCACCTACAAGTCGTTCTTTAGAATCTTTCCGAATCTAAAATGGCCACTTTCACATATTGGGAATGGTTGCTCCATCCTATAATTGTAATCTGGCCTCTGATTATAGATAACGGATAAACAAAACCGTTTTGTTTAGCATTATCTAACTATATCATATTCTCAGTACATTAAAATGTACCTGGACTATTGTATTGGAAATGGCTAATAACAGTTTTGTAAATATTCATGGCAAAGTTTAACACTTTGCTGGTAACTTACTTTTAATCAACCAGATTGAAACCACTGTCTTTTTTTTCCTAAGACAAAACTGCATTAACACAAATACCTCAGTCTGAGTTTACGCTTTCATTCTAACATAAGTGATATGATGGTATTACAATATTCTATAGTATAGCTGATCATGTATGAATGGCATTCCCGTATTGATAAATAATTCTGTATTTTAATTTTGGATTAGATAAGAATTATTATTATATAACAGAGTTTTGAGTTTTAAACACGTCTTCATATCACTTCATATTTTATTGTACCATGGTTCACTGTTACTATACACATGCTGAACCATGAGGGTTGTGTGTGTTTTAACGCTATACTCTCGTCTCTCTGTTTTGTCTGTTTTGTCCTTCTTTTGGCCTCCTGTTCTTCCTCAATTTAATCCTCATAGAGGTACCCAAGCTAACAGACCTCCACTTTATCAATATCACTGATTCCATGATTGGCCTCACATGGAAACCCATTAACTCAACTGCTGTAACTGGGTACCGCATCACGGTGGTGGCTGCCGGCGATAGTGTACCCATCTTCGAGGATTTTGTGGAGTCTACCAGGGATACCTACACCGTGTTTGGCCTGGAGCCTGGCATCGACTATGACATCAGCATCACCACAGTAACTGAGAATGGCGAGAGCGAACCCACCACCATCACACAGCAAACAGGTATGTGTGTATAACTGCACTTAAGGGCAGATATTGCATTCCTAGCACACTTCTTTATATACGATAACTTGATCTATTGATGGACACAAATATGACACTTCCGTACATGTTAAACATCCTGTTTAACATCTGTACCATTTGTGTTTGCTACGTGTGGCTGCCCTGGGTCTGGAGAATAGTGTGTTATTAAAGAGCAAGCAAGCATCTGTGTTTTGACTGCATGTCTTACTCTTGCTCTTTCTCTCTATCTCAGTATGAAGTTACTGAGACCCATGTGGCAGCAGTATGTGTAAAGGTTTTCACTCTCAAGCTGGTGCTCATTTTCTGACTCCTTTTTCCATTATTGGCTTGAGCTCCTAAACTTTTTAAAGATGTAATAAGTCTAGACAGACTGTCTGCCCTGTTCCAGTAGCACAAAGCATTGTGGGTACGTTCCTCATTATTTGTTTTTAAATAATTTTCATTGCTTACTCATTTTTTCCACAGCTGTGCCAGCCCCGACAGGCCTAAAGTTCAGTAATATCTCTGCTGATAACATGACTGTGAGCTGGACTGCCCCATCTGTCCCCAAGCCTAACAAGATTGACCGCTACATCATCCACTATCACCCAATCGATGACGAGAATGACAACACTGAGCAAGTTGTTGATGGAAATGTCCAAAGGGTTATTCTTCGCCGTAAGTGAAACATTTCTTCTAGATTCCGTCGTGTTATTTTATGGTTCACTGGGGTCACTAATTATTTTTGCTCTTTGTGGTGTGTGCCTGTAGATCTTATACCCAACACTGAATACATGGTGAGTGTGTTCTGTGTTTATGAAGAGAGGCAGAGCTCACCTGTGATCAGTACTCAGAGAACCAGTGAGTTAATTCGCCTCACATTCAACAAATATCAATGGGATTATTTTCCTTACATATCGCTTTATATTGGGTCACAAGATTTGATTCCAGTCTCATTTCTGCACTGCAGTCCTGGATTCCCCAGTTAAACTGGTTTTCTCTGATGTCGGCACAAACTCCTTCACCATACACTGGCTGCCTCCTAAAGCCAGCATTTCTGGCTACCGTATTCGCCATCAGATGACCAGTGGAGGACGCTCCAAGGAGGAGAGACTGCCACCTTCCAGGAGCCACTTCACACTCACAGGCTTAACCCCTGAGACTGAGTACAGCATCAGCATCTTTGCTGTGAGCGGCACCCGGGAGAGTCTGCCACTCACCGGGACCCAGGCCACCAGTAAGCTTTAGTTCTGATTCAGTTATCCTCACAGCCTCTGCTGAGATATTTGAATTAATATTATGCCAGATTAGAAGTGATGTCACAGGGGTCTTTCACAATTCTGTAGAATTTACATTCATTTCCAGACTTGGTTTGGTAAAGTATGGACTGTATGGGCTGTTAAGATTAAGCTTATACATGTTATGCACTATCACAGTCCCCCTAATGCTCAGTTCGTGTTTTTGATTTTGATGCAGTTACAAAAACTGAATATAGAAAATGTAAAGGCTGTAGCCCATTTATACAGTTCAGATCCAGTGAATAAACCCTATGAAGTGAATGTGTTACTTTTCATGTACCTCTAGTTGTTACTTTGCAGATTAAGACATATTAAGATTAGTATTAGCATTCATTTATTCATTTATCCTTTATGCCCATGTGCACATATTTGTACACACCTACACACTATGCAGCATGCGCTAGGGCTAGTAGAAGAATTTCAAATGATTATGAGAGCACATTTTATTTTTAATTATATAAACAAAACAACTGGATAATACTATATGAGCACTTCTAATATGATTTTTTTTCCCTATTTGATAGTTTCTGATGCCCCTACTGACCTGGAGGTCACTTCTTCAACACCAACCAGCATGACTGTTCGCTGGGATGCCCCCTCTGTCAGTGTTAGATACTACAGGATCACGCATGGAGAGTCAGGTACATGATTCTTAAAATAAAAAAAATAAAAAAATTATAATCAATGTGCAGCAATGTAATAAATTTTGATCAATGCCAAGCTCATTAGTTCATTATTGGCATAGTGTAACAGCTCAGTCTTGTTCCTCCTCAGGTGGTCACAGCTCTCCTAAAGAGTTCACTGTCCCAGGCTCTCAAACCACTGCCACTATTGAGGGTCTGCGCCCAGGCACTGACTACACCATCACTGTGTACGCTGTGACAGGCAGAGGAGACAGCCCCGCTTCCAGCACACCCATCTATGTCACTCACAAAACAGGTACACCCACTGTTGAGCATCACATAACGTGTTCTGATGTGATGTTAGAGTATAATAGATGATTAAATAGTGTGAGAGTGGGCCTATATTATGAGCTAAAGTGATCTAGTGAAGAGAAAGAAAATGAATGAATGAATAATGGAATGATGGGGCTTATGTTTCTATAGATATTGAGTCTCCATCTGAGATGGAGGTGACTGATGTAAAGGACAGCACCATCACTGTACGCTGGACACCAGCAGTCGGTCCCGTCAGTGGATATCGCATCACTGGCACCCCGAGAAATGGCAGCGGCCCCTCCTTCTCTGAAGTGGTTGCTCCAGGTAATAAACTGGAATATCTGAATCGAAAACATGCAGTTTTTAGATGTGAAGCACCTCATGGACCTGCCTTATAACTCAGTCAGTCAGTCACTCACTCACTCACTCACTCACATTTAACCCCCAGAAATTCTCCACAAGGGGATCACACAACACTGTGTCCTTGTTACAAAAAATAGGCATTAAATACATTCAAACAGATTTATTAACACTATAGGTGTTTGTTTATTCCGATTAATATTTTTCAATGTTTATATACAGTAGTTTCATTGTTGATTCCATGACATGCAGTAATCCTTACAGGTTTATATCTCATTAATGCCTTAATTATTGATTAATTCGTGTGTTTATCATTCATTTTCTTCCTATCTTCCTATGTAACAAGATGTTCTGTTATTTTGCAGACCAGACAGAGATGACATTCTCTGGACTGATGCCTACAGCAGAGTACACAGTCAGTGTCTATGCTCTGGGACAGGATGGAGAGAGCCCTCCTCTGGTAGAGACTGTAATTACCAGTAAGTCAATGCATCGTAAGATTAGATAAGATTTTTAAGTTGCAATGATTCATTTGATAACATGATAATATATTGGAATGTAACTTACGTACTCCTGGTCACTAAATTCATCCCTGATTTCTTTCAGCTGTGGACAAACCGAAGGACTTGGGCTTCTCTGAAGTGGACTCAACATCCTTGCGTATTTCCTGGGAGAGTCCTGATGGGGAGGTGACCTCGTACAGAGTGCTGTACTCCAGCACAGAAGAGGGTGAGAGAGAACTGTTCCCTGCTCCACACGGTGCAGACGAATCAGCAGTGCTGCGTGGGCTCCGGCCTGGCACTGAGTACACTGTTAAAGTCATCGCCCTTCACGACCGCACTCCCAGTACTCCACTAGTTGGCACCCAGACCACAGGTACACATGTTTTATATTTCAGATGTGAAATATGTACACATAACTGTTGTTTCAGTAAGCATGCTGAATATTCCAAATGGTCTGAATAGTTTTTCTGTTCTTTATCACTGTAGCGATTCCTGGCCCCACCAACCTCCAGTTCTCCCAGGTTGGCTCCACTTCCTTTACCGTGTCCTGGTATTCAGGACCTAATGTCCAGTTGACTGGCTACCGTGTGGCCATAACTCCCAAAAACAAGAATGGGCCTACGAAAGAGGTCAACATTTCACCTGACTCTACCCAGTACCATGCCACTGGACTCATGGTAACTATCTTGGCTTTTGGGTTGTATTCTAGGAATCTAAGAATAAGCTTTGGAAATTCAGTTATTGTGCAGACACTGAAGTATGTGTGTTATGTGTCAGAATATAGCGATTTATGCTGTGATTTATGCTGCTTTGTATATTCGCGGATGGCTATTTTCTGCTAAAGTCTGGTTTTGTAAGATTTGAGAAATCCACAGCATTGACCTGTAGTGTAATGAGAGCCTTGCTGCTCACAGTGGTTGTGGCCTGCACTTGGTTTGAGACCAATAATGTGCTCTAGTCAAACCACATACACACATTTAAGCCTGTGGGTACATCAAAGATGGAGGCCTAAGCCAGATTGCATTTTGTAAGGGTTATGGAAGAGGGCATGATTTCAAACATGTTGTAAAAAAACCTTGAATTAATTTTTTCTCTCTGTTTTTCTCTGTAGCCTGTCACTGAGTATGAAGTGGAGGTTTATGCTGTGAAGAATTCTCTCACCAGCCGTCCAGTCAAGGGAGACATCACAACTCCGGACAGTAAGCTATAACCCTGTGAACCTTTCCCATTATACCTGTATTTTAAAAATGTCAGCTCTGCATATATCTAACAGTCTTGTTTCTGCCACCATTTTGCAGACATCAGCCCCCCTCGTCGTGTTCGCATTTCCAACTTGAAAGATAGCTCTATCACTCTGACCTGGCGCTCCAAGACTGACGCCATCACTGGCTTCCTGGTGGAGGCCACACCCACTATCGGAGGACACAACCCCATCCTGAAGACCATCCCACCCGAATCCCGCACCTACACAATCACTGGTACTTTAATAAGTCAAACTTAATGACTGAATGTTTGTCATTCAATCATCAAATCACTGATTTAATGTTTTAATTTCTGGTATGTGCAGGTCTACAGCCAGGTACCTCCTACAAGATCAACATTTACACATTAAATGGGAATGCCCGCAGTGAACCTTTTACCATTGCAGCCACCACAGGTAACCATTCTGCAACAAAAATCTGCTATTTGCTATGAATTTGTAAGTGGTGTATCTTCAGGTCTTGTAATTTCTTAAATGTTTGACTATCCTCAGCTAAACCAGTGATCAGCCCGCCAGCAAAAATCCGCTTTACCTCCCTGACCCCCAGCACAATCTCCTTCTCCTGGGAGCCTCCCAAAAGCATCATCACAGGATATTACATCACCTATGAGGAAGTTGAAGGCATCCCAAGAGAGCTTGTCCCAAGACCTCTCGCTGGCCGGACATTTGCCACTATCTCCGGTATTGCTCTTGTGTGAACTTGTTGCTAGTACTGACTGCTTAGTTGATATTTTCTTTTCTTTTCTCGCTTTTGCATGTTTTATTCTATCTCTATGTCTGTCTATCTGTCTCTCAGTCTGCCTATCTATCTATCTATCTATCTATCTATCTATCTATCTATCTATCTATCCATCTGCTTGTGGCATGAGCACTTGTTTGTAGTTTGCATGGTGCTCATCTTTTTTCAGTCTTTCACAGCTGTTTTCCATCACCTCTCAACTAAAGGGCTTTTTGTTTTGTTTGTGTTTTTGGTATACAGGTTTGAAGCCAAGCACTGAATACATCATTAAAATTGTTGCTCTAAACAACGCACAAAGAAGCACTGCACTTGTGGGAAAGGCCAGCACCCGTAAGGATCTCTTCTTTTTTAATTATAATCTAAGTGCCATAATGTGCAGCTAACAGACATCCATGCATCTTTAATTCTAATAATGGAACACTATTATTTAAAGTATATTGTTAATACTAGGCTACAACAATTATTTGCTTTTATAGTTTGGTTTCTATACAGTTTGATTCTAAGTTTCTCAAGATTCTCTACAGTAATAATGTAATATTAGATTATGAGGCCCTCTGCAGGGTACGGCATGCTACAGCACCTCTGAGCTCATTCCTTTCTCCTCTTGCTAGAAGTCGAAGAGTTGGCCCCTCAGCTTCCTGTGTCTCACCGGCCCAAGCCTGGCATATTGGATGTTCCCAATGAAGAGAACTTGAACACCAATCATGTGCACCTGGTGGGCCCAAACAAACATGATACACTTGGACAGCAGGGTCAGCACATTTACACCGAGTTTCAGAGCTTGGGCCTGGCCAACCGTGGGCAGCATGAGCCCTTGGCTCCACACCACAGTGTGCCTCTGGTCTACATTCCTCTGCCAGGGCCAGATGGCCACAGAGTGCCAGTGGTGAGGGTGAGTGAGGGCAACTTGCCTGGGATTTCCTATGAGAACCCTTTCAATGAGACAGAGCTGCCCCTGGAAGCCCAGACACAGACCACCATCACATGGCCTGGAGTGCCACACACCTCAGAGTATGTGGTGTCCTGTAGTCCTATTACAGAGATCGATGAGCAGAGTTTCCAGGTGAGCATAAAATATCTATTGTATCATGGGAAACAATATAAATTTGTTATATTTTGCTAAAATATAAATTCAGTTCATTCAAGTTCATTTTGACACAGTAACATTTGTGAGACTTTTTGACTTTGTGGCTATAAAGTTTGACTCCTGTGTGTTTGTCTCTTTCAGATGCATCTTCCTAGCACCTCCACCAGTGCTACATTGATTGGTCTTACTTCAGGAGCCTCCTATAAAATCGTTGTCGAGTCTGTCAGTGGAGAGAACAAGGAGAAAGTTTTGGAAGATGTTGTGACCATTGGCAACACTGGTAAAGCTTGTCTTGTTAAACAGATATCATGGCTCTATTTCTAAATGTGTCTTTCTCTAAATATGTTACATTTTCTAGTTCCAGGACAAGTACCAGGAGCTGGAGTAGTGCCCATAGGCAGGGATGTGTGCTATGACACATTCACTGCCACCTACCATGAGGTGGGCGCTGAGTGGGAGCGCATGTCTGAGACGGGCTTTAAGCTTTGGTGCAGGTGTCTCGGCCTTGGCAGTGGCCATTTCAGATGTGATTCATCCAGTGAGTGACTGAGCCAGTGCTACTACATGCTAAACCCTACACCTCACACTAGCATGGGCAGCTAAAAACCAATGCTTAAGCCATATCTACTGTATCTCTGTCCATCAAAGCAGAAATAAGATATGACAACCATATCTAAATGATATAAAGCATGCCCTGAAATTGGAAAAATATGGTTCAAGTTGACCATGCTAGCTCCATCTGTCATGTTTGCATCTATCCTTAAACATGATAGTCAATAAGGAGGTGACTTCTGTCTCAGATTTGTATTGTCAGCCTGTAACCAGATGATGCGAAACTCTGAGACCAGCTTACTGCTCTAATAGTGTATGAA
This sequence comes from Leptodoras oyakawai, assembly GCA_024363135.1. NCBI lineage: Eukaryota > Metazoa > Chordata > Actinopteri > Siluriformes > Doradidae > Leptodoras > Leptodoras oyakawai. Next base: position 14,322,825 of record JANCOA010000053.1, on the reverse strand, counting down.
TGCCCAGATCATGAATTGATCTCCTGACCATGTGTGTGTCTGATGGATGAATTCACTCTAAAAGGATTCTAAAGTTAAATCATTCACTGAACTTAAGGGTTTTGTGTATTGTGAAGCACAATGTAGTCTGACCCACTGTTCTTTTTTTTCTGAATGCTTTATCCATTGAACAGAGTGGTGTTATGATAATGGCTATAACTATCGAATCGGTCAGAAATGGGACCGCCAAGCTGAGAACGGCCACATGATGAGCTGCACCTGCCTGGGCAACGGGAAAGGAGAGTTCAAGTGCGAGCCACGTAAGTGGGTTTAACTCAGGCAGTGGTTTCGTACCATCTTGCCAATACAACCTCTTATGCTGCTGGATTGGGATGTTCGTGAGAAGTCATAGTGCCAGCTGTTCACTTCAGGACAGAGTCTTTCATTTTGTCTGTTTATCCATTTGTTTACCATGGCAATGTGAACTGTTGTACCCAAATACCACTTACATGTAAATTGCTTTCAGTGGTGGTGTAATTGGAATTTGGCCATGATTCAATCCAAATGGTCTCAAAATTGTGTTTGTAGATGAAGCTACATGTTATGATGAAGGAAAGATGTACAAGGTTGGAGACGAATGGCAGAAAGAGTACCTCGGCAACATCTGCACCTGCACATGCTATGGTGGACAGCAGGTGAGACACGCCTCCCCTGCTACAGAGCTGAATGTATTGTCCTTTATTTGATGTTTTATCTTTGAATAGTAGAATGTAGATGTTTTGTAACCAAATCCTGTCTCCTCAGGGCTGGCGTTGCGAAAACTGCCGTCGGCCAGGTGCTGACGTGAACGTCGACCTCATCCACCCTCCAGTGCACGCAGACGTTTATGACCGCTACAGAGAGAATGCCTTGCGTAAACTGGTACGTTTTACTTATTTACCGCTTGATAGTACAAATTATCCATATAAATATTCTGACAAGCAAATGATTTTGCAAGGATATTTTGCATGACTAGTAAACATGGCAGTAGTTGCACATGGAAGGTTATTTTAGAAGGATTTGCATTTGCTGACATCCATAACATTTATCACTGTTGTAGACCTGGGTTGTTACATTTAAATTAGTTTTGCCATCCATCATCAAATCGACATACCTGTAGAACAAATCAGAACATGGACTATATTGAAAAAGGACACTAACAGCTCAAAATAATAATAATACCTCATTTTCATCCTCATTATTCAATGAATTCAATGAAGCATTAAATGTATGCAGATGGTAGTTATCTGGTTTGAGCTATGATGAGTTCAGTCTTTCATTCTGAATTAATGACTCTCACTTTGTTTCTGTTCTGCAGAACATCCAGTGTCCCATCGAGTGCCTCAGACCTGACCTGCTAGCAGATGCCCAGAGCCCATCAAAATAATTTTCAGTATCTGCAGTGTTGGAGAGGAGCGCCCCCTAGAGACTGTCCTTACTGTATTATGCCTCAGTGCCTTGTTTTTCTCCCTTTTCTGTCCTGCTGCCTCCACACTGTGCACTCAGTCCTGATACACCTCACTGTTCCCTCACTAGCCAGGACGGACCATACTCATCCTCCTCCTGTTGCCCACACCGTAGAGATGTTCTAGCATCTCTTAGGGAGTCTCCTTCAGTCTGGACAGAACCCTTTCTGTTCTGGAGAGATGTGGCATTCTCCTATCTGTTTTTGTTTTCAGTTTATATTTTTCTCACCGGCTGAATCAGAAAAAGACCAAAGACTGTATGACTTTACCTTTTTTGGTATTGTTGCCATTTGTTGCTAAGAGACCAATTTTATTGATGTTGTGACTCAACTTTAGGGCCTACATCCATTTATCTAAGTGGTCCTTCAAAAAAAGTGAGACATAGTAATAAAAAACTAATAATCAAGCACTGTCTTACAATGAAAGTCTCTGTGCCTTGTAGGCATTTTAATAATGTAGTATTGACCCTATTTTGAATTGGTTGTTTTGAATCTGTGTCCTCTGCTTCCTTAAGGAAAGCACTGTATTCATGATGACATACACATTTTAATGTTTTAAATTTTTTTATTTATCCATTTTATCAATGCATTTTATAGAATGCAATTTTGGATGTACACTTTTTTATTTTTTTTGTGATTTAGGTGCCAATCTTAACTACTGTGGACGAAATCCCTTTTTAATAAACTTTTTATATAAATAAATTTTTGTCATATATTTTTCACAACATTTCTCTTGTTCAACGCTGCTGCTGATAAAATGACACTTTTTTGTGTACACTTTTTTGTACACTGTTCTCTTGTCATTCATAATAAATTATTACCAGGTCTCCTCTGTGATATCTCTTTCCTCTGGGTGGCACTGAGTTCAGATGGAGCATACACATTCCCAAAAGATTTCTCTTCATGATCCACTTCCAGTCTTGTAATTATGAATATAGCACCATGATATTGTGACATGAAAAATGTAAATTCTACCTGTAGCTGTTAGGAAGCGGTCAAATCCTTCCGTGGCCACCAGGGGGAGTCGGCGGGCGGCTCCCTCGGGCAATCGGCAGTAACGAGGAACACCTGGCTGAGCAGGCATTTAAGCAGGCTCTCGGCCAGAGTTCCTCGTCACACCTTTAATCTCTAGTGCTCTCTGGCACGTTTTTCTGTTAGGGAAACAGGTAACACGAGATTCGTTAGGTATCTCGTGGGTAGGCTACAGCCGAGGTAATTTGAGGCAGGGACAGATTTAGTCTGGTGTGACTCCTCTGTGGGTATTCTCCTCCCAGCTCTGGGGAAATAGTCACTTTTGTCTCCCTTCCTCCTTTCACGCTGTGGATGAGATTCCCCAGTGTCTTTTCCTATTTTCTTTCTATCTACTATAATATTTACGTTCTCATTTAACTGCCGGTTGTCGGAGTTATTTTTCATGGCGAAGTTTGAGCTCCGCCATGAGCGGCTCCTTAGTTTGTCTTTTTCTACGCCTCTCAGTTCCCCCCAGCCAAGTTAGCCTTACTTGGAACAGGATAGTCTGCTTCAGCGACGAACTCAGTAGGCGCTCTGTGTGTGTGTCAGTGTGAGTGTTTGTGTGTGTGTGTGTGTGTGTGTGTGTGTGTGTGTCGGGCTCTGGCTCGGGCTCGCCCCGGTTCATTCACAAAAAAACGCCTGCCTTTTTGAGTTACTTAAACAAAATTCTTAATTAAAACCCCTTTTGTGTCACCTCTTAGTTTCTTTGGTTCTCCCCGTCTGGGGTTATTCTTATGTATATTCATTCCCCTGAGGGAATATACAGATCTCTAACCCGATCATTATTTTCCCTCTTTCCGGCCGGGCTGAGGAATAACAGCCAGGCTTCATTTATTTTTTACCGTGCTTGAGTCCGCCCTAACCAACTCATAACAGTAGCTGTGTCTTTGGCCACATCTGTCCTAATGCAAAATCACCACATGTTTCTGGGACTTGAGTTGGACCTTGTAAATGATATCCGGAAACCAGTCCTGGACAGAAAACGCACTTCTTTTTTATTTCTGCCTAATTTTAGTTAGCCAATTTCTACCCACTAGTCAGATTCCCCCTGTCATATGACCAACCAGTGAAGGTGAAGGCTATCACATGCTTCACATGCAGTGTTTGAATGTCTGTGGCAGCCATCATTTTCACCTTCCACATTTGACACCAGTGTCACAGCCAGACCAGGTGCACTCATACTGAATTAGCATTCTTTATTAAACATTTACACCTGTCTTCATAAAGCCAGCTGAGCTGTATTATTACTGTAGGAAGAAATATTGACATGCACGATGGGACCTACTGCTTCTTCCGCCAGATCTGTTTAATATACATGTTTCTTATACAGTACAGGCCAAAAGTTTGGACACACCTTTTTTAACAGTCCTATCCAATAAGGCTGTCGGCTGTGTCGACTTCTGCACAACACAACTGATGGTCCCAACCCCATTGATAAAGCAAGTAATTCCTCTAATTAACCCTGATAAGGC
>JANCOA010000053.1:14286361-14298351 GCA_024363135.1 Leptodoras oyakawai | reverse complement strand
GAGGCCCTACACCATACTAATAAATTATTGTGGTCTAAAATGACAGGTGTTTCAGTTTCAGTGTCTAACACCTGTATATATATATATATATATATATATACTTTTATGGAAAGATATTATAAAAAAGTGACATACTGCACAGAAACAATTTACAATGTCTGAGAAAACAAAAATAACACAACCATAAAAAGACAGGAAAAACCATCAGTTAACTAATACTAAACCATGTCAGTAAGACAGTACAGCAGCATATCACCCACACCACCACAAACACAATATTGGTACCCCTCCAAACCAAAAAAGTAGCTTCAATCAGTAATGAGTGTGAAATTTATCCTCTTAACAAATAAGAAATGTTTTTTTTAAGTGTATTGCTGTGGCACTTAATGAAAGTCCATTTTTAAAGTTAAATTTTTTTTCTAGTCTATGAAATAAAGGTTGTGTCTTATCCAATGGCTATGAGAGGGAAATATTATTGATTTCCAGTATCTTTACTATTAGGGTGACAAAGGCTAAGACTTTTTGGCTGTAGAGAGGGAAGGCAATGAGGCAGTGAGAGGAAAACCCCAAACATTGCACTAACATCATTCAATTCTACTTTATCCCAAATGATCTCTGATAGGGTATTTAATGACTAGTCCAATAATTATGTAGGATGGCCAAACCCATAACATGCGTATGAGGTTTGCAGGTGATACACTGTCATAGATTATAGACAATTTAGCCTCAGTGTTAACCACATTACATTTTAATGACACAGATTAAGATTAATCAGGTTGTAGAATTTTGAAAATTAGCCTTTCAGAGATGGGATTGGTGTCAGAAAGCCATTTAGGTTGTGAAACACAGGGAAGACAGGAGACCGTAAAGATCTATAAATGTCTGCAAATGTTGCCTGGGAAGAGAAAATCTGTCCAATAGTTGATGAAAGGATGCAAAAACATGATCTTTAAATATACCAGTATTTGGCCACATTTAAGAAAGCTGTGTCTGCTAGGGAAAGAGGAAAAACATGATTTGCAGCTAGTAGGGCTTGGCTTGAAAATGACTGTAGACCAAACCCGCTATCCGAAGATACTCTTAGTATAAGGTGAAAGTAGTGGATAATAAGGTGGTTTGGTGGAGTTTGCCTCTATAATCAACCATGGTGGTGGAAGAGTCAAAAACCTCATACTGATGCCAGGATTTACAAATCCTAATATTGGGTGCCCAATAATAAAACCTGCGTTTTGATAGCACCATTCCTCCAAGTGGCCTTGGCTTTTTCAAGTGTTGTTCCTGCATCCTAGGAACCTTTTTATTCCAGGCAAACTTCAAGTTCAGGCTTCCCTTCACTACAGAAGCAGGTCTGAGAGAGGAAAAGTGGTATGAATTGAAATTTTCATGTTAAAATAATAATAATAATAAGAAGAAGAAGAAGAAAAAGAAGATGTTTAATAGTCATTTTGTTGAGCACAGACCAACTTTCAAAGTCTTCTCAGATTCAGGTCAACAGAGAGGCAAACTTAGATTTTTTTCAAATTTGTGTGTAACATGAATTCCAATATATGTTGGACAATTTTAAAGGGTAGGTTGTGTACAAGGCAGCATGGACAGAGAGAGGCAGCTTGGAAATGTACAGAGATCATGTGTGTAAAAACAGACGTTCTACCCTATATCATTTCAAGCACAACAGTTGTTTTTTTTATATATAAATTGATCACATCATCTTATTTATACCTTCAGAGTTCTCCTTCTGTTTGTAATGACATATCATCTGAGCATATGTCTTTTGCTGTAGCTGCTGACCACCTGTTGCAAACTTTTATACTGATGATGAAAAAACAAAATGAACACCTTTAGCTGTTGCATCTTCAAACTTATTGCATGTTGCACTTCTCAGACTTTCTTCAAATGAATTATATAAAAAATAGGAAATACATTGTATTCTATGACTAAACTATGCTAGTAGTGTAAGTAGTACAGGATTAGCTGTTTGCTGTTTGAGGATTCCCAATGACTTTTACTGGCTGTCATTTCATATTATTGTTATTGTTTTTTATTTTTGTGTGAATATGTGTGTGCGTGGTGCCTTGCAATAGACACAATGGTAATAATGACAGAAATAACCACGTCAAAATGAAAGTGATAACCACGCAAATGAAAGAGATAGAGAGACAGAATACTATATAAGGACAAGCAATGTTTTAAATGTACTGGAATGCTTATCTAGCAAATGACAGAAACCTGTTGACTCAAACTCCCTTGTGTATTCAGGGCAGAGATGACCTGCCGTAATGAAGCGCAGCTCTAACCGCCCTGCTACTTTTATGTTTCCTGCCATCTCCATATCCATATCTAAACACAACACACATAAAGCTCCTACAGTGAAGTTTTTAGTGGTCATGTTTATTTTTACACCATCAGAGCACTGCATCAACCACATATATAAAAGCCATGCATCAAATTACCCATAAACCTCAAGGCCCAAGGGGCTGTGCCTGCTTCTACACCACTGAGCCCAAATTAATCTCTGTCATTAATAATTCAATCGCAGCCTCTTTGTTTAATAAACAGTTTGTCAGTGATTTATTGAGGGGTGGCCGTAATTTGATTGCCAGAGGAGCAGGGCGGATATGCATATGGCAGCCAGTTCCGATAAACAGAATTATTATTGCCGGTTAGCACGGAGCAGGGATCACATATGCACTACACATTGCCAAGAGAGAGGAAGGACACTGGGAGGGAGGGGGGCAATTACTCCAAAATTACATAATCAGACCCTGATGGATGACTCCCTCCTTTTCTCACTTCCCTCAGAGTGCAACTACACAAATGCAATAACATCAGGAAAGGCAAAGAATGCATAATTACTTTTGTTTGGTGATAGTAGCTTTCTCAGGTTCTATCAGCATCTTTCATTCTCTCTCTCTCAATCTCTCTAAAGCACACAAACAGGAAAGAGAGAATGAACATGTGTTTAGGTGTCGGTTGTGAATTATTTTATTGCTGGACTGAGGGCTAGGCAGTGGAGGCGCAGTGGAGAACATTGCCACTCCATGGGTCCTGTGCACCATCTTTAATTCTGAGCTTGGGATACTCTGTGGACTTTCACATTTTCTTCCCACAGGAGAATAAATTGGCTATAAATTTTGTAGTGTGTGGTGTCGTGTAAGGACCGAACAACCTATCCTATAGGTGTACCTCACACCCAGTGTTCCCGAGATATGCTGAGAATCCCCCACAGTCCTGATCAGGGAAAAGCAGTTACTGCAGATGAATGAATGAATGAATGAATGGATAAATGAGATCTATAAGCTCGCATTAAACTGATAATCATAGCTTTAGTGTGTGTTTCAGAAAGACTTGATCAACACATTCTCACACATGTACAGGTGCCCGTTTTGGTGATGAGAAGGAACAGAAGTGTTTCAATATTTCTATGGAACAAAACATTGAATCTTCAGACATTCAGTTCATTAACACTCAGTACATGTTGTGTAATTCGGTGAGGGAAATTACTCCGCCAAAGACTACAAACCCGAACCTGGCGTGCTTGTAGTCATTTGTAAAGCATCTCGTAGTGAAGACACACTAGAGATTTGCTCGGTATGGCAGTGTTTAGCAAGACCCGAGTGCTTGGCTGACTTTAACATCCTGTGGCGTGTACAAACCAGACCTGAATTCCACAGGAATGAAAACAAAAGACTGCACTAGGGAAACACAGATGCTGTTTATGTCCCATCATGACCACTAGATGGCACTGTGTAACAAACAGGGCTTTCCTCAATCCTGCCATCGTCAAATCAGCTTGGTGTAGACCACAGGTACCCAACCCTGGACTGGGGTCCTCCCAGTTGTCCTGCACACAATATCACAATGACATACGTATACTGTCTGTCATATCTGCCTTAAGTGATTGTTTCAAATATCCTATTCAGAAGCACTAGTGCCATTTTAAAGTATGGACTGGTATCTCTATTGAATTGCAGAGGCAAGTGTCTGGATTGTGAACAGCATAACATCACCTTGATTACCATGCGTGCTCAGGAAACAGCCGAGACAAAGGAGTCTGTTTTGATCAAGCGTTCATGAATAAACATTACAAAACTAGTGTACACATACAGTTACCTCCTAATTTTCCCATGTAGATGCATTTCATGGTTTGTTTACTTGAAGTGCACTAGGGGGCTGAGCACACAGATATGAATTTCATCCTAGTGATTATTGTGCACTCCACTCTTGAACTCGTCTTCAAAACACAATAGCTTCTCACTTACTTCTGTGAAGTGAGTTAAATCGACTTACTCTAATTAAGCATAAATTAACGCTGTATGCAGCAATGAAGTCTCTTTCTATTGTGTGACTCTGAACACGTTTAAGGTGAAAGCTACAGTTTAGGTTACATGAGGGATCCTAAGCTGGTCACTGATGATCAGTCAATGTTTATTTGGAGCAGGGATTGTCATTTGTGTAGTGGGTGGGTGGGTGTGTGTGCCATGATTTATGTCTTTGTGAACCAAATGTCCCCACAAGGATAGGAATATCTGATATTTCTTTTACTTTGTGGGGACATTTTGCTGGTCCCCATAAGGATAGGAATATCTGACATTTCTTAGACTTAGTGGGGATATTTTGCTGGCCCCCATAAGGATAGGAATATCTAATATTTCTTAGACTTTGTGGGGACATTTTGCTGGCCCCCATAAGGATAGGAATATCTAATATTTCTTAGACTTTGTGGGGACATTTTGCAGGTCCTCATAAGGATAGGAATATCTAATATTTCTTAGACTTTGTGGGGACATTTTGCTGGCCCCCATAAGGAAAGTGGATTTTTCTAGTGTAGCTTTTAACAAACATAAAAAAAATAATAATAATAAAAGACACAAAAAGTTGCCTTCGCATTACTGAGGTTAAGTTTAGGTTTAGGGTTTGGATTATGGGCTGGCATTAATTAGCTGCACTGATAATCAGACCAGTGAGAAGTCCTCACACGTATAGCAGTACAACCATATCTGTGTGCATAGGTGTGTAAGTGATCATGCAAAGTGGAAATAATGAATCTAATCTCATAGCTTTGGCAGGAAATCCTTTCTCATCTATCATACCTAATATCTCCAGTTGTCAGAAGCAATAAAATGACCAATTACAGCTGAAAAGAAAACTTTTCCACCTAATTGTGTTATTGATGTTATCTGTCTGAATTATTACATATACTGCTGAATTATTATATAAACAGGATATGCTTGTGCTTCCACAGTGTAGCTCAATAACGATAGACACCGCTACACTGCTACACCTGAAGCCAAAGCACTTGCGTAATTATTCTTGTAATATAATATTAAATCATTGAACTGAGCTAAATGTGCGTGGACTTAATTTTCAATAGATTTATATTGTACATGATTTTAAAAAGTTATATTGAGAAAAAGAGGCATTACTATAAGGATCCCCAAGCCACTGAGACTAAAAAACATATTCCCAACAGTCACTATTAGCAATGCCTCCATGCCATCAAAAATTGACACACTGACAAATATTTTTTCCAGAAATGATAACTAACAATAGAGTGATCGATTCCCATGGGGAAAAGCTTGAACTGAGAAGGAACTGTCCTGGGACACTTAGCAGAGGAAAAGATTTGCTCTGTCAGACTGATCACAAACTCATTTCCTATTTTGATCTGCTTGTCTGATGTTTGGGCAATTGAATTTGTGATTAATTGTGCTAGGGTGGTGTTGTGCTAGATCCTCTGTATGTGTCCTCCCCCCTGTCCAACATTTCTACAGAACTCCCCTGGGTGAAGATGTTGCCTGTCAAACCACTCATTAAATAGCTAGGCTCTGCTGCCAACTCCTCTCCTGCCAGAGCAGCACACAGCTGTTTGCTTAAGAAAAGTGCGGCGGGGATGAATGTCAGAGACGTTCTGAAAGAACACGCATGTTCTGCTTTTTGGTTGCCATGGTTATGATGCTTTTCTTGGCACCTGACGGCTCTGAGTGCTGCACTGGTGCTGCCATGCAGTGCTAAAGACCCACCAACCTAGTCCCAATCCTTCCTCACGCTTTCCCTTTTAACCTCTCAGAGACTTACAACCCAAATACATCTCCTGCTGGGCCAGACAAACTGAACGCACCTTCTGCCAATCCACTTAAACAAACTACACTTGCTGAAAGGCCCTGATTGGAGCTCCCGCTGCCAGCAATCATCCAATCAGGGTGTGGCGCAATCCCTTTCCCACTGTGCCCTTTTGTGTATGAGATTTTGTCCCTTTGTCCCTGCAAATGCTCTGGCCTTGTGGTGAACAGGTAAACAGCTGCCCTGCTGCCTGAGCTACATTTTTTAGATGTCTCTCAGCTGGAAGGCTTGACTCATTTTGTCCCTCCTGGCAACTTTCTAATCTAGCCAGACATGTGCTGGGACTTATCTCGGCCTCAGAAGTGGCTTACCAACCCCATGATCAGAGCAGCTGCCTTCCAGGTCATGAATGATGCGAGAAAAAGAGGATGGCAGCCAGAGGATGGCAAGCCTCCCTCTTAAACCTCTGCTGTGTTATCGCAGCACAGCCTATTATGACAGCAGCCATGCAGAGTTCATTAGCCCCAGTACTTTAACTAATCCAGCAGTGCTGAGCAGGATTACGGCAGCTTTATTTGGAGGGAGTTACAGACACTCTGACTTATTTAACAACCATCATTTTAAAGGACCAGCTCATCCTTTAAAAAATCTTTTGGTGGTGTCATTGCTTTGAATGGCATTAGACATTTCAGAACAGTAAGAAAGCCCTGAATTTGCAATTTAGAGAAAGTGTTTGGCACAAGAACACTCCCTCTGTCACACGGGTGTGTTGCATTATTAATGATTTCTCTGCAGTTCTGTTTGTCTTAAAATAATCATTAGTTGAAAGTGGGTCTGAATAAAATATGCAGATTATAGCATCTGTGAAAAAGCTGCATACTCAGTCTGTATATCAAAGTCTGATGTATATTATTGCATTGTAAGGTTATGAGCTTGAGAATCTAATATATGGGATGCTTTCTGTTTTTTATATACAGCATGTGCCTAGATGTGTGTTGAGTAAGCACTCTTTTCAGCATGCTTGTCTGTGCTCAGCACGGAGTCTTACCCATCCTTTTTTTTTCACAAGGCCTTGCACAAACTGAATCAACTGCTCATTTAACATTGATGGCAAAAAAATTATTCATTTAGACGTCTCTGTACCTCACATCAATCTATACGGAAAGGGGGCTTGTTTTTCTCCTAAGCACAATGGAAAAATCGTCCTTGTGTGCCTCTGTTCATCCCGTGTGTTCATCATGGGCTTGGGTGCACAGGTACAGTTCCCATTATCAGCAGCCATTGGGCTTGATAAGAGGGATGAATGAAAAGACATAACAAGACAAGAAGGACTTTCCATTGCTGCTCCGCAGGGACAATGGAGATGGCAGCCTTTTGATGGAGTACGACTCATCCTCCGAGAGCCATTGATTTATGCGGATTGTGCTATTTCATTATGGGGCATTTGTAATTTCCTGCAGGTCTGGTCCATTACTGCAGCCCTGCTTCATCGCATGCTGACCAAGAGCCAGAGTAAGAAAAAAAAGCGAGAGAGAATGAGAAAGATGGGGGGGGGGGCAAATGGAAGAAAAATGGAGGGATGGAGCGGAGGATGGCACATTTAGCCATTAGACAGTAAAGCCTGAATATGGGAGCAGGAAAAAAGCAAGGTGCGAAACGCACCACTGCTTAATTACCCCTACTCTACTCTGATTAGATCTAAGGAGATAAAAGCTCGGAACTAATTTAATCAGCTCTTTGTTCATCCAAACAGCCGTATTCTTCTCCTTCTTTCTCTCTTCCTCTTTCTTTCTTATCTAAATGCGCCATCCTTTACAGGCAAAACTGAAATCTGCTGTCTTTTCTCTCTTCTGTTCCCAGCTTCATACATTAGAGTGCTACTGCTGATCTCATCATTGCATTAGTCCACACCTTTTGTGCGAGAGTATGAGCAGTGCTGTCCTCTAAAAGCTGTCATTGGCAGGGTGATGTATCTGCAGTGCACTAGATTAATTAAGGCGGGTTTGTGCTGGGATAATCTCTGCTGTTGAAGTTTCCCATTTAATGGACCATAGAAAAGGTCTGTCTCACTCTTGTAGGCTGAGTGCATTAACTAAAAGGCCATTGATTACACAGTAAAATAGTGGCCTTTCAGAGACAGGCACACTTTTCCTTGACATGAAAAAAAACAGATATCTCTATCTTTAATAGATCATCAAGAGCAGTGTTGTTGTGGTCGTCAAAGCATGAGCAATAAGAGCCCCTCCCTCCTTTTTTTTTTTTTTACACAACCAGTGTCTGATCATTGATGTTAACAGATCACTCTGAGAAACGGGGTTGATTGTAAATGAGTAAAGTTTTTGTCATATGCGGTGGAAAATATTTCAGAAATTCAAAAAAAGAGTTGAATAATCAGTGTAGCTATTTTCTAGCAGATCAAGTGTCCTTGATCCTAGTACTATCTGTTGTAATAATAATAATAATAATAATAATAATAATAATAATCAGCTGTATTTCACGTGAGAAATCACATTCTTTTATTTAAAAAAAAGGTTAACCAGTAACTATATAAAGATAAGGGCAACAAAGCAGTCACAGTACAACCCTTTGACATTTAAACGAACAAAAGCCTTGAAGACTTTTATTATAGTTTGCCATTTATTGTTGAAATAAACAAGTAACAGTTCTTTCGTTTTCAGTATTTGGTCTGTAATATTTTTAAGTGCTCATTGATTGTTGCCTTTTGGAGTAATTACCTGGTAAAAGGCCAGAGGTGTTTTAGCTGTAGTCTCTCTCTCTCTCTCTCTCTCTCTCTCTCCTCTCTCTCTCTCTCTCTCTGTCTGTATTTCTCAGTCAGTCTGTCTGTCTTTGTCTGTCTGTCTGTCTGCCTGTCTTTTTCTGCTCATCTCTTTGTTCTGTCTTTCAGAACCCTCCTCTCTCACATTCTGTCTGTCTTTTTCTGCCTACTATGCTCCCTCCCTCTCTTTCCCTGTCTGTCTGTTTTTCTCTGTCTGTCTGTGTCTTTCTCTGTCTGTCTGTCTGTCTGTCTGTCTTTCTCTGTCTGTCTGTCTGTCTTTCTCTGTCTGTCTTTGTCTGTCTGTCTTTCTCTACTTTCTCTACTTTTCTGTCTGTATTTCTCTGTTAGTCTGTCTGTTTTTGTCTTTTTCTGCTCATCTCTTTGTTCTGTCTCTGTCTGTCTGTCTGTCCATTTTTCTCTGTTTGTCTGTTTGTCTGTCTTTCTCTGTCTGTCTGTCTGTCTGTACTCATCTCCTTTTTCTGTCTCTCAGTACTCCCCCATCTCTATCATTCTGTCTGACTTTCTTTCTCTGCCTGCCTCTTTCTGGGTGCCGCTGTCAATCTCTCTCTCTCTCTCTCTCTCTCTCTCTCTCTCTCTCTCTCTCTCTCTCTCTCTCTCTCTTTGCTCTGTTGTGGCATGCTGCAGGATTGCATCTACAGGCCTTTTCAAATGAAACACACCAAACTGTCAGAAATTATTTTGATAGCTCAAATCACATCACGGCTCAACCTCCTGTTCCACTCGTCCTGCTTCCTGTGTTAATGAAAGGAAGTTTGTCTTCAGCAGAACCTGGAAATCCAGTACTAAGCTGAGCTCACTGAAGAAGACACAGGTGCCTTTGATCATTTCCTCTATTCATAGTAAATATAAGATACAGGTATTGAGTGAGGAATCACATTAAAATGATATTTGGGTCTAAGTAACCCATTTTACACTTAAACAAAGGTACAGCGTATTGAAAATAAATCATCTGATATTAAACATTAAGATCTTGTTTAGTTTTTTTACAGAAGTCACTTTGGCCTTTGATTACAAGGTGAAATAAAAGCTGAAAAATGCCTGATGTTTGCAAATCAGAATCAAAATGTGGTTTTATTGGCTGCCTCAATCTCTCCATCTCTTATTTACACTCCCATCTGTGCACAAGTGACTGCCATCAAGAGCATCCCCAAACAGGGCAGGGCTGGTGTGCATCTGTTTTAATAAATATTGTTTATAGTTTTAATTATTAAGATGGAGACATTTATTGCCTTTTTAAATTATTATTGTGAGTGAATCACTATAAAACCTGAAGAGATGGCCTGGGTCAGTATTTCCTCCCAGCAGTGAACAGGACATGACAATTAAACTGCCTTGAGTGTTGTTTTATGTGGTGGTGTTGTTGTTTTTGTTTAGTTTTTGTGTTTTTATTTGTATGTTGTTTACAATTTTTTAATGCAGCATTAAAGAAAGAGCACAGCATAGCGATACAGCTTTTTCAGAAGCTTTTTCATTTAAATGAAATTGTTTTTTTTTATTATTATTTTAATACATGGCATTAGTTCTTGGGCAGCATAACTGTTCCAGATATTAGCATTGATGCAACACATTAGCATGAGACCGTTTCATTTTGGAGCGTTACTCTAAAAGCTGTTTGGGGGGGGTCCATTTGCTTCCTTGATTAAATGCAATATACTGCAGTGCACTGCAGTGGTATATTAGAATGCTATAGGCTACAGTTTATGCTGCTTGGTTATTTAGTGAGGCCAAAAACATTGATCTAAATAATTACATCAGTGTTGAATTAATTCCTGAGGTTAAAAAAAACTATATTAATAAAGATATAATCAGTAATTCAATCCTCCAGATTACTTATGTGGAACCTAATGTTATTAGTTTTAAATTCTTTTGGAGTACACTTGATCTACAAAGCCCATTCCCAATAAAAACTGAAATGTGTAATTTGTTAATTCACATATAAAAGGACAAACTTAATTCTATTTGTTAAATATAAACTAATTTAGAAATTGCTGGATATAAAACACTAAAAAAATTTAAACGGATACTGAAAATGTTATGCAAGGTTCCACAATTAGCAGTTGGAAACAGGTGAGTTCATCAAGACTGAGTATTAAAGGAGCATCCACCAAAGGCTTTGTAAGCAAGGATAGGTTGTGTTTCACCACTTTGTACTAATTCTCATGATAGAATTGTCAGTCAGTTCAAATACAATGTTTCTCAGCACAAGATTGAAAATTATTTTTGTCTTTTACCATCTACAGCTCATAATATCATGAAAAGTTTCAGGAGTCAGGAGAAGCTGAGTGTGTGAGCGCCAAGGGCAGAAACCCCTGCTGAATGTGCATGACCATTGAGCCCTCAGGTGGTATTGTTTGAGAAAACATCATGCTACTGTGATGGACATAGTCATATGGGCTCTGGAATCAATTGCAAAATCGTTTTCACTTAGTACAGTCCAATGCTTCATCAAGAAATGTAATGTGAAACTGTATTATGCAAAAGAAACCATTTTGCATAGAAACACCGGCAAGTTCTCTGGGTCCACAGTCATCTGAGATGGACCAAAAACAATGGAAATTTTTTTCAGAAAAAAACTGATGTCAGATTTTACATGTTAAAGATGAAAAAGACCATCCAGGCTGTTAGCAATGAAAAGTGCAAAAACCACAAAATATTGTACAAAAAAAAGCAGGGGTGCCAGAAAATGTCTGTAAAAACAGTAAAAAAGAAAAAAACAGTAATTATCTTTACTACAGTTAACATCTAAACTTTTAAAACAAAAAAATCACAAAGAAAGCTTAAGGAACATGAAAACATTGCATGGCGGTCACTCATGCTGCTCAATGCTGCTTCCATCCTGTTCTTCATTGGGATCAAACTAGCAATTTTCTACTCTCAAGGCTGTTTCCTTAACCACTGGCCCATTTCTTACCTGTTCCTGTGATTGCAGGAAGTACGGCAAATCTAAGACCATTTTACTCAGTAAACACAAAACATTACATTTACATTACAAAAGCCCAAATTTAAATAAACTGTCAGAGTTAGAAAAAAAAATTATATTTAAAAAAATAATAATTAAAATACAGTACAGGCCAAAGGTTTGGACACACCTTCTCATTCAATGCGTTTTCTTTATTTTCATGACTATTTACAT